>MU227244.1:4433970-4455779 GCA_018584345.1 Thuja plicata
TGAAAAGAATTAAAAAGTGGGAATTTAACTTTTATCCCACATTGGCCAGGAAAGTGTTTGAGCTCCCACAAGAAAAGAATAAAAGAGACTTAAGAGCTCATTCTGATTATGTTTTTATGATTATTATCGAACTTTGGTTTATTTTTGCTCTTGCTTGGAGAACGAGGGTTTCTACTTGCAGCCGCCATTGGAGAACAGAAAATCTTCAGTGTTGCAGCCATTTGAGTTGGTGAAATATCCAGTGAATTTGGCATTCAAGAGAGCTCATTCAGGAGTTCTATTTGTGCTTAAAAGTGAAGAATTTCATCTAGGTTTTGAAGGATTGGAAGGTAAATCTACAGCAGACCTGGAGATTCATTCTTGGCAGTCATTCTATACCAGTTTCTAACTATTTAATAGTTGCTACAGTACTTGTGAATAGTGACGCTACAACACTTGTGAACAGTAGTTGCTACAGTACCTTCCTCTTGGCACCTAGGGTTTTTATCAAGCAATGGTTAAAGTTTGTCAAGTGCAGATTGCATACTTGTAGGAGAAGATTTATGGGACTTTGAGAGTTGGTTTGCAGTTCCATAATTTGGTGTCATAACAGTTTCAGACCTGCAGCTCATTCCAGGTTTTATTCTTCATATATGCAGGTATTTACATTGTAAGTCTGAATCATAAGTAGGGAAATTCATATCAGCCATTAGGACATCTATATGAGCTTATTTGTGTTATAAATAGTCACTAATTTCGTCATTGCAATCAGAGTTGTAATCAGTCATTTCATATCAGCAAATCATAGTTTTCAAACTTAAATAAAGTTGTGCATATCAATTGTTTGTCTTAATGACAAACTGTTGTAGGTTATTACTTACATCTCTTTCAGTTAAAGGGAGTTTGGAGTTAACGTGCCAAGTGTTTGTAATAATGTCCACTAAGTTGTAGGAGCATTACTCAAGTCAATTCAGTCATATTTATATTCATTAAAAGACTGCATTACTGAAGGGTTCTTACAGTTATGGAGAAATAAATGTGAATATGTCTGATCCTTTCCTTGTCAGCGGATGCAAGAGAAGATCAACCTCACGAACGAGGGGAGTGTACCAACAGAGAGAGAAGGTGCACACGCAAGGTGAAGGTTGGATGTGCCATCCGATCAGGAATCCATAGCTAAGTATCTTGGTCATCAGGTCATGGGATAGGATTGCTAGCCTTGGTCTCCATTGGTCGGTGTCAAATTGGTTGCTGTTCTTATCCTTGTTCTTAATAAAAGAATGAACAACTCTTGATTAATGAATGTTCATAACTTAATTGTGACCTCCCTCTATCGATTTAAAGGAGCAACCTTGTCAATCTCACTCTTTAACATTTGTCCTATTGTATATATGTTAATAGCAGTGAGAACATGAGTGCTTAACAGCACTGTTTTGTTTCACCACCATATGATCTCAGTTTCAACATGTCAGTCATAGCTTCAATGCATTTACAGTAGTATTTGAAAACATGAAATACATGAACTGAGATACATTTTCAACTGATCTTAAGCATAAATCTGAAACACAATTACAGAAAACTAAATGACACAATATGGAATGTGACAAAGGTATTTGAGCTAAAGCTCGGATAAAAACCCCAAAGTGGAAAACCTAAAAGAAAGGTTTTATTGCGAGAAACCCTCAGAGATATAGTTACAACAGTAAAACTATTAATCTCAGATTTACTTATCTCATATGCTGTTCAAATCTGCCCAGAACCAGGTAAGACACTCTCATGTCTCTATTCACCCTTCTTCTGTTCTTAGGAGAATCAAACATCCTACTCATCACCATTCAATATGAACCAGTCTTAGTCTCCTTATACATCTCCAGCTGTGACAGGACGTGCTGCTGTTGTTCCTCTTACGAAAGGGTTGAACTTCCTGCTGAAGGATTATGGTTGCTATCGCTGCAACCTCCTGCTAAAACTGCCATGAACAACTCTTCTTCTCGCACCGTGAATAACATGCCTCCGCCACCTCTATCATTTTTCAAATCTTAAACTTGCACTCACCCTGAACCTAGAAATGAATGGTGGAGATTAGAACAAAGGGAAGAAGATTGATGGTCATCTAATCTCACACAAAAACATCCCGAAAGTCTAAGATTCAACTCACAATAAGGAAAATGATCATTAGTATTGTTTTATACACTAAAGTAAGTGAGCCCCACAACTCCCTTACTAAAAGCCCAGCCATAATGACTTAAAGTAGGGACCACTTTCCACGGTAACATTTAACACTCCCTCTCACCAAAGAAAGTGTTCTTCACCACTCCCAACTAGTCTCTGAAATAGACATGCTTACCTCTTAACAAGGACTTCGTAAGTATGTCTGCAACCTGCTCCTCAGTAGATATGAACTCAAGCTCAACTACTCCTCTCTGAACACAATCTCGAATGAAGCGGTACTTGATCTCATTATGTTTTGACTTGTCATGAAATATTGGATTCTCCGTGAGTTTAATACAACTCTGATTATCACAGTATATCACTGTAGGTTCCAGTTCCTGACCAAATAAACCAACTAGTAACTTGCGAAGCCAAATAGCCTCACAACTGGATTGACTCGCTACAATATACTCAGTCTCAACTAAACTCAACAGGTGAAAATGGTATTGGTTCCTAATGGAGAAGAAAGCATCGATGAAGATAAACGAGGGCAACGTGTGAGTGAAAAATAAGCACATGACTAAGGCAGGTATCAAGCCTGTTATGCCCTGCATACCCGTCCCCACACTTTGTTGGCAAAATGTCGGGTCCCCCTTTTTTTTCTTTTTTTTTTCTTTTCTTTCAGGTCGTTGCTTTTGCTTTGTCTTTTTGGTCGCCTTTCTGGTCTTCTTCGGGATCCGGATCCCGAAGCGTCTTCGCCTCAGTAGCCAACGATTTTCGGACCTCAGGGTTCTAGTGTTGTTTTTCCCATCCTCTCTGGAAGGGGTGATCATCAAAAGCCCCGAACTCCGGACTTCGGTAGTTTGCCTTTTTCACAGAATGGTAATTAGCAATTAATGTGCTCCCTTTAGGCATTATAAAAGATCATTTACTCTACCATTTTACATTTACCGCGAACAAATTACCTCTAAGTAAATTGTCTGAGAAGTAGAGCAGAGCATTTTCCTAAGCTAAGGTTCTTAGGCTGAAATAGTGCAAGTCTGTTCGAGGTCTCAATAGTGATTAGTGGCAGAGTAAACAACGTTCGAGCTTTCCTTCCCAGCCTTCCAAGCTTTCAGGTAGGCCCTCCTTGGCATTCAGGTTGTTGTCTCATTTTGCTTTTGGGTTTGTTTTCTCTGTTTTGTTGTTGTTTTGCTTTTGTTTCCTTGGTTGTCATTTGTTTTTGCTCGTGTCGTCCAGGCCCAGCCCTTAGTTGGGCGTGTCGTTTCTTCTTGGGCCCGGTTGTTGGTCTTCCTTCCCTTCGTAGCTAGTCCTGCTCAAGGGAAGGTTGTCTGTATTTTTAGTGTGCATAGGTTGTAAATAGTGGGTTCTGCGTTTTGTTGTAAATTCGATGAGTGTTGTAGATACGAGCTCGTTTGAGTCTTGTATAGCTCTGTAAAATTGTAAACTGCTAGAGTTTTGTAAATTCTGTGCATTGTGTAGATTTCATGTTAATAATCCTGTAAAATTGTGTACATTGTTAAGTTGCTCAGTTTTGTTTTCGTGCACTGCCGAAACCATGCAGTTTTGCAGGTGGCTTGTAGTGCAGGTTCCATGAAGGCAGACTCTTAGGGATGTTGTCTCCTCAAATTGCTTTGAGGTCTCATGAGCACGCCTACCCAATAACGCGTTGGCCCCATGTCATTCTGGCCGACGCAGGCTTCTTGTCGAAGTCGTAAAACCGGGTCAGTTGCAGAGCTAAGCTTGCCAACTCGGTGGCTCGTTTTGTAATTTTCTCTCCTCCGTCATTTCCGTCTTAATGGTGGGGTTGATTCCCACAAACGAGCATTTAAAATCCGTCCCATGTACGCGTGTTAAAGTATGGCAGCATAGTCATTCTGTACGAAGGTCACCTTTTCTCACTACTGACATTTGCCTTCTTTTCGGAACTTTGGTCTCCGGGTGTCTTGGCGATCCCCAACACACCCGCCACGCTAGTCATTCAGGCCGTCATTTATGGGCCTTCACAGGTTTGAACAAGTCTTACATGTTTATGGGTTGCTTGCGACAGAGACAATATCCCCGGTATCCTTAATGAGAACTAACGCTTTCTTTCTCAAAGATGACAGGTGAAGTAATGCCCGAAATCCTTGCTTATAATGTTCATATATATTAACGGTTGTTCAGCTTTGCAGGTCCAGGTCAAAGTGAGAAAGGAATGGCTTCAGCTGGATCACCCCCGAGGAGTCCTGAGCTCCCGAGCGTTTCAACAAGCACTGCCAAAAAGTCTAAGGTAGAGAGGGCTTTAGAGAAGCTCCCATTGAGTCTTAAATAAAAGAAAGGCACGATAATTTTGGGATCCCGAATTGAATCCACCCTGGGAGAGGTCACAGACACAGATTTCAGCATCTGGGCCGAATTGAATGGCCTCATCCAGGTAATCCACCAACAGCGACGAGCCAATGACTTGATCTCAGTTAACTTAGCGACATCCGAAATCATTCAAGCAGTCGGTTTTCCTTATTCAATGCAAGCGCCGGAGCTAATATTGCTCTTGGTCAAATGTTACAACCTGGTCACTGGAGTTGTTGTGTTGGTCTTGCCCAGCCCCCAAGGTTACGCGATGCCCATAGTCTCCTTGGACCATGATGCCACCATCACAGGGTGGCGCATCCCGTTCTTCTCAGATGTTGTTGTTCTCACCCAGGCAGCTTCAATAGATCATTTTTAGAGGCAAGTGATGCGGCCCAGCGCCACCTCAATTCAGAATGGCTGAAAAGTTCGCTTCGGGACTACAAGAAGATGCTGATGGATATCCCTCGCTCTGACTTCAGGGAGCCTATCCAGACCGGAATTATATTTTGTGCAGGATCTTTGGGGGACCACATGCCCGGGAGTTCGCCCCTTGGATGTATTATTTCCTGTATTGTGTGACCACCAACAAGGCACACTTTGACTAGGCCGCTATCATTTCCAGGATCCAGATGGAAATGTGGTGGCAGTGATGGTAGCACCACCGGCAGATAAAGGTGAGTTTGAAATAGCTGCCAAGGATTATACGATTACAGAGATCCCTCTGGGTATAAGGGACCTGAAAGGAGACTTGGATCTCTTAAATAAGGCAAGCTAGACCATTCACGCCCAATATGAGAAACAGACCCAGAGGGTGAAGGAGCTGAAAACCACGAACAAAAATCTTCTCGGGCTCCTGACAGAGTTGACACAGCCCCTCTCCTCCATAACACTCGGGCCGTCTACGTCCAAAATGCCGCTCCTGCAAGGCGATATTGATGTGCTGAGAACAATGAAGAAGAAAGCACTGGTTGTCGATGAATGGATAGCCGAACAAATCAGAGCGATAAGAAGCTTCATGTTCGAGACCCTCCACGACTTCTTCCAAGCACAGGACATCACGAATCATTTGAAGGTTATCATTCCCTAGTTGGCAAGGAGAAATAGAAAAATATGAGGAATGGAGGGATGGCTTGGAAGAAATTCTGAATCTCAGGGAGGAAGGATTGGCAGCGACAGACATTCTAGGGGATGAGCCATATGGGTTCCCCAAGACCCAGTACTCCATACTTGCATTCAAAATTAAGGTGAGCAAGCAACTGGTAAGGATCTTGGAGGAACATCTTTCTGCGGTCCAGGCCTCACTGGACCAATATTCTGCATTTGTTAAGAAGATTACTTCAGCTGATCCATTCAGCCCCGGGACTTATAGTCTCGTCGATACTATACTCAGCAAGTTTGATGAAGTGGCCGAGGGACAATTTCGACCCTCTGAAAATTTTGATAGTGTTGTAATGGTGCGACTCTCCCAGATGGTGCTCAAGTCCCATGATGCCGCCAGGGTGGCCTCAGAATTAAAAGCAAAAGTCGGAGATGCCGGTGATCATCTTGAGAGCTACATCGATCGTCGGGATTGTCTGAAGGATGTGGAGGAAGGTGTGCTTCAGATTTTGGAGGCTTATCAAAAGTTCAAAGGTCAATAAAATTTCCCGAACTCTGGGAATCTCTCCCTCTTTGGAAAGTTTGGTCAGCATAATTCTTTATTCTTTGAGGCCCCGTTTGTTTGCTGGAAGATGGCTGGAAGATGAAAACGGGAAGATGTATTTTTGTATGGCCAAATTCTCATTTTGGTCCAAAATGAGAATTTGGCAAATTCCACCTTTTTTGTGGAATTTGCCAAATTCTCATTTTGGACCAAAATGAGAATTTGGCCGTACAAAAATACATCTTCCCGTTTTCATCTTCCAGCCATCTTCCAGCAAACAAACGGGGCCTGAGCGTAAGCTCCCGGAACCCGGAATTCCAAGTTCCAATTTTGTATTCTTTACAGTGATATGTGTTGCTAGCTTCTCCGGAGCTGACCGATCACTGTCCAAGATTTGTTGTCAGGTGTGGGGTGGTACTTCGCGACCTGATGGTGACAGAGGAAGAAAAGTTTGTTGCAGACGTCTCCCGGTTTCCAAGTCGCCACTCCAGCATTTAATACCTGGCGTACAGGAATGATAATCGAAGACCGGGAGCTGGGACGCATTTATGAGGGCATAAGGCCTAAGTCACCTAAGATGTACTATCACATCTACAAGAACCAGGACGCTCTTCCCAACGGCCGATCTCTCAAACTCTTTCCCTTCTTTCTTTCTCCTCTTGTCTTCTCAAATGATTGTATATAGTTGTATGATTGTGACAGCGCAGGTAGTACCGGCAGTGAATATTGTAATTAAATGTAAGTAGGTTGTATGGGTTAGAGCCCCGATGTAGACAATATGTCTATAAATAATAAGTCTGACGCCATTCCAAGGGTCGGCGAATTGATGATTTTGCTGTCCATAGGCGATTAATATCTAGATGTTCTTAAGTTTAGTTACTTTGTTCAAGCTTTCAATAGATTAATGCTCCCCAGGAGCCATGAATGTAATCACCAGTGATGCTGGATTTACGAAGTTAATGATGGAATGAGAAACCTCTCTTAGCACCACACTTCGTGTCATTTCTGGTTCCGAAGTTAGCGAATACTTTCATGTTGTATGCTTCCTTATGTCCTTTGCTCCAATCCTTTATTGATTTGATAAAATACTTCACTCTGCTACTGATATATGTTTGGTTGATAATCATGTGCACATTCGGTATTTGTTGTTAGTCCTTTATCTAGAGCTTTGCTTATATTTCGGAATTTTATAATATGACTATAGATAGATGATTATTCTAACCTCGGCCCGACTTTTTTTATATTTTATTTGGCAAACTAAACGTGCTTGCAGGAAACCCCCATGTCCTTTGAAGTTCCCGAAAGGTTAACGAGTTAAAACCAGCTATCCCCTCAACATAAATAGTCACTTGTCCAACTAAGCTACCCCTACCCCATCGTGACTCGACTACCACGTCCTTTGAGGCCAAGAGAGCCCGCTCTCCAGTAAACCTCTTCAGGCGAAGTTGGTCGGTACTCCGGTACCCAGTGACAACTCTCTCCCCGTTGGCGAGGCCGTCACAAAGTCCCGTCAACATAAACTGGCACTAGGAGGGCATGAGCTTCTCCTCCCCGGAAAACTTCGATACCACACCTCTTGAGGGTTCCCCAAGAAGAAGTTTTAGAAACCAAACTTTCCATAGGTTAGGGTCGTTCTCGCCCTTGCGTTTTGAAAGAATACTTCGGTCGACCCCAAACCCCAAAGAGTTTGCTGAGCTCGAACCCCCCATCCGAGGAAAAAGGACCTACCAGAAGAAGCAGCCCTTGAGTCGCTTGTTGGGGCTTACAACTTCTCAGAGTGCTCTTATTCCCCAAACCATTCCAGCGACCAATATTGTTCTTCCAAATCTAACGGTCCCAATCTGCGTACTTTAACAACACTAGTTCCCCGATGGGACAATTCCCCAACGCAGTTGACGATCTTCCTCCGCATCTAGAGAAGATTTGCCCAAAATACGAACACTTAGGTCCCCAAACCGCGGAAGAGCATTTGCAAGCTTACAAGGATGCCATGAACAGGCATTGTATCCAACACGAAGACGTAGTGAGCAGGATGTTCCCGCTGTCCCTCGGGGAAAACAAACTAAACTGGTATTTGAACTTGCCCGCCAATTCCATCAATACTTGGCAGGACATGGAGGATGCCTTCTTGGCAGCCTTCCGTGTCCACATGGACCCAGCTTGGTCCCACAACCAATTTGTTTCCATCAGAAAGGAACCCAATGAGCCTCTGGCAACCTTCAACCATCGGTTTCAGAGAGCACTAAAACGATGCACAGGTCCTTTCATCCCATCCACCGAAGTGACTATCCAGACATACCTCAACGCTCTGGACCCATTCGTTGCAACCCTCCTCTGGAGAACCACCGCCGCTAATGAAAGGGACACCCTGGCGAAGGTTTGCAACCTCGCCCTAGAATTGTCCTGAAACCTAAGGCTCCTGGCAGTATCGAACAAAGTGTGTCGTACAACATGCAGCCCTGGGGAAGTACCCACCCAGGGCGATATAACCCCAACTTAGCAATGGGCGCCCCAACGATGAACTCGGTGCCTCGGTATATCTACCCCACCCATGGCCAAAATCCTTTGGGCCCGGAGTACGCACCCTGGACACAACCACAGCAATCAACGCCTCAACCTTCCGGAGTACCCTTCTTCCAGGCGTCCGCGTCTGGGGGATTAACTCCCACAACTCCGGGTGCTGCTACTGCTAACCCACCACCTCGGTCATCACACTGTGACCCAACTACCCAGCTGTTTGCCGAGGTCGAATCCCTCTGGCAACTTGTGTCTTCTCTCACTATGGACATGGGAGCTGAAGATGGGGCCCTCTACGTCCAATAATCTGAATTCCTCTCAGTGAGGAAATATCTTTTCGGGACAACGAAATTCTAACAATTACGGGCCCCGGAATTATCATAACAACAGCGGAAACGGTAATGCTCGGCCCAACAACCAGCAATGGAACAATACGTCGAACGAGGGTGTCCCCCCAAACTAGTCGGGCACTCAAGGGAGCGCGGGTCCTAGTCGCTCCGCGCAACTCGCTAAATTCCACCCCTTGACTTCATGGCGTTGACTGCATGACACTGGTTTGCATTCCGAGGTAAACTCCGCCACCCTGGAGAAGATTATTCGGATCTCCCAATCTGATAGGCAGCAACTAGCCGACCAAACCCCTCCGGAATCCCCTGTCAAGCCTCATCACTCTGTTTTTGCTTGTGAGACTGTCTTCTTTGGAGCAGATGAAGAAAACAAAGAACTCGATTTGCAAGGTTTCTTCGACAATTCCATCCCATCCTTTGAATCCAATGCTTTCACCAATTCTCAGACTCCCTACAACACAAGGAGTCAATCCAACAAAGGCCCCTTCACCGCGTCGACTCCCCCGAAGAGTACAAATCTCCTGCAGGATTCCCTTGCGAACGTCAATCCACCCCCTCCGAAGGGACCTACCCCTAATCATGCCCGACATTTCGCAGGAAAGAACCAATGGATTCTGAAAGGGCGATTCGACATCACGAAGGTGATGGAAAACACCACCACCACCATGACCTTAATGGAAGTATTGCTTAGTTGTCCCGAGCAGAGGTAATCCCTCTTTCAGTACTTGGAGAACCCGAAAACTCGCAACCACCCACCAAAGACAGTCACTTTCGATGACGCCAACGCAGTTGTATTCTGGGGAAATACCGAGGATCCTCCCTTCCTGATCGGCCTCAAAATTCATGGCAAAAACTTACACAACTACTTGGTGGACTTTGGAGCTTCAGGTAATGTCACGCCCTTATCTATTTGCAAGAAGCTCAAGTTAGTCCCCATGCCTTCTAAGGGCACAGTAGTCCAAATGGACAAGACTGATGTTAAAATGGTGGGTGAGTTGAAAAATGTCCAGATACAACTCGTCCAAGACCCTCTGGTGTCCAGCATTATCGACATCCAAGCGGTTGACATCCCCGAAACATACGAGATGTTGTTAAGTCAGAACTGGTCCAAGGCCCTAAATGGGTATATCTCAACCAACTTTTCCCACTTATGGCTCCCTTGGAGAGGGGAAGCCAGCCAGATCAAAGTGGAAAGCAAACCCCGGATGAAGCAAGCCCTCACTGACTATGGTCAGGTGAGCGAGATAGCATTCGCTGAACTAGAACCTGGCTTGTACAAAGCCAAAGAGATTTTGACCTTGGATTTGATTCCCAACGGGATGTTCCTCGATGCAGACCTCGTTATCACCCAGAGGGTTCATGATCTTATCACGCAGTTGAAACACGACGTTAACTTTCACAACGGCGACGTGTCTTTAACTACCCTCTTATTGGATTCATGGTGCAGAGTACACTACCAAAAACACTCTAAGTTGGAGTGTCCGCCATGTGTCGACGCCGCCAGTATTCGTCTATTGAATTTCCAAGCAAAAAAACACAAAGAAGAGGCTATAGAACGAGGTGGTCCAACCACAAGCACATCCAAAGGACCACTTGTTAAGAGTCCCCAGCGGAAATTCCTCTAGAGTGGTAGTATTGGCCCCTATGTCTTTCCCTCAGAAAGGAGTGTCAGAACCTTCTCCCCTTTCCAAACCAATAACACCCACTACCTGGCCTTCTATACCTCACTACACTGACAATGACCTCTGGGTCCTGAAGTTTGACGGATCCAAATCCAACCAGGGTTGTGGGGCCGAGGTAGAATTAATCAACCCCCGAAGAAAATCTTTCCTCGCATCCTGCCGGTTGAAGTTTGACTGCACCAACAATGTCACAGAGTATGAGGCTTTGATCCTCGGACTTTTGTTCGCACTAAGAAAAGGAGTCACTTGCCTCCTGGCAATGGGTGAATAAGAACTCATAGTTAAGCAAGTCTGGAGCCAGTATACATGTCATGATAAATGACTGGCGGCTTATCGTAATAGAACATGGAGTTTGATTGAAGAATTTGATGCCTTTGGCATCAAGTTAATTCCTCGAAAGCGGAACTATTTTCTAGATGCCCTTGCCGTGTCTGCCAGTAAGTACCCTTGAACCCATAGTGGGTTCCCGACTCTGAAAATTCTCTGTGGAAATGTTCCCCACACCCTCTGTCCCTAACAATATAACCCATTTCCAGATCTTTGAAGATGATAAGCATATCCTTGCCTTCATGGCAAACGTTGGTGTTTTCGAAGACCAAATCATCGAAGAACAGGATGATACGGGGCAGAGTGGCAACGAAGATGGGATCCTTGACTTGCCCACTAACACTATCCCAAACAGGATGGTAGTCCTTGAAAGGATCTTTGACTCAGACCCTCGAGTCAAAGACAGAGTGCCCCAGTCCTCCGAAGGAGGGAAATATGAGAAAGTGAATATTGGAACGGGCACTGAAGAAAAATACGTGCATATAGGTACCTCTTGTTCCCCAGAGGAGAAAGAGAAGTTTCTCGCGGTCCTCCGAGAATACATTGACGTAATCGCCTGGGGATATGAAGACCTTAAGATCTATGATACCTCTATCATGACATATGATCCCCTTGAAGCCCGATGCCAACCTTTTAGACAAAAACAGAGACCGGTCAACCCCCTAATTGAACCCTTGATTTATCAGGAGGTTCAAAAGTTACTATCCGCTCGAATCATCTTCCCTATCTAGCATACCACATGGGTAGAAAACCTAGTCCCAGTCTGGAAGAAGACGGGAAATTCGACTCTATGTAGATTTTCGTAATTTGAATAAGGCATCGAAAAAGGATAACCACCCCCCGCCTTCATTAGACGAAGTTTTCCAAATTGTAAACGGGTCTTAGATGATGTCCTTCCTGGACAAATACTCCGGGTATAACCAAGTCATGGTTAAATTTGAAGATAGAATGAAAACGACATTCACCACCAAGTGGGGGACGTTTACATCTAGGAGGATGTCATTCGGACTAATCAACGCTGGGGCCACTTTTCAGAAGGCCATGGATATCGCTTTTGAGGGGTTTGTTAATAGGTGCATAATCATCTACATGGATGATTTAACAGTCTTCTCCCGGGACAGGCATGATCACCCAGCCCATGTTGCCAAGATTTGGGAGAGGTGTCGCCGGTTTGGTATTTCCCTTAACCCAAAGAAGTGCATATTCGGGATCACAGGAGGGAAACCGTTAGGACATATCGTCCCGGAGAAGGGAATATCCATTGACCCCGAGAGAGTATAGACATTGTTGAATTTGCAAATGCCCAGCAGTAAGAAAGAAATGCAGTCTTTCTTCAGGAAGATCAATTTTGTCCAACGCTTCATCACCGGGTTCCCTGAGGTTGTCAAACCCCTTAACGACATGATGAAAAAGGACATAAAAATCAAGTGGAGCCCGGAGGCGAAGCAAGCATTCGCCCAAATCAAGCAGGCTATCACGGAGGCCTTGTCTTGGCAAGTCCGGACATTCCCTCCCCTTTTACATATACTCTTTTACCTCTGCCCACTCTGCTGCCGCAGTATTGACCCAAAGGGTCGAAGGGGAAGAACGACCCATTGCTTTCATGAGCTCCCCGTTTAAGAATGTCGAAGTGCGGTATTCACCCCTTGAGAATCAGGCATTCGCCCTCGTCTAGGCAGTAAAGAAGTTATGTGACTACATCCTCCATAGCGAGATACACGTTGTCATTCCTGATCAGGTCGTGAAGTCTTTACTACTACAGAGTGAGTTACATGAACGTCGGGGGAAGTTGATGGCTATCCTCCAAGAATACGACCTCGAAATGCAACCCTTGAAATTAGTCTGAGGACACGGATTGTGCAAAGCCATGGCTGAAGCCAGCCCGCACATTGAATGTCAAACTTATACGGTACAATCCCTTACCCAAGACCCCTGGTATCCTGACTTGGTGTACCTCCTACTGAATAACCAGTGCCCCGAAGGAAGCCCTTCCAACAAACGTCAGGCGCTTTGGCTGAAAAGCGCACACTTTATGATCAAGAATGGGATGCTCTTTCGCAGAAACTATTAAGGTATTTACCTTCGATGTCTTGATCAAGAACAGGCCACAAAAATGATAGAAGAATTCCATGGTCATTTCGGAACTGGGCATGGGCCGGCTGACGCCACTACCCACCAAATCCTCCAGGCCGGCTACTATCGGCCTCATATTTTTAAAGACGTTTACGCACATGTGAGGAAGTGCCACACATGCCAAATTGCTGCCTCTCGAGAGCGTAACCCAGCAATGCCCCTCTAGCCCGTTTTCGAAGCTAGACCTTTTGCCCAATGGGCATTTGATTTTATCGGGAAATAAACCCCAACTCATCCACAAATCACCGATACATCTTGACTGCTACAGATTATTGTACTCAGTGGTCTTAAGCCATACCATGCAAAAATAACACGACGGATGTGGTAATTAACTTCATCGAGGAAAACATAGTCACCATGTTTGGAATGCCTTTCACACTCGTATGCGATAATGGTTCGGCGTTTTCCTCAGCCTAGCTATTGGAGTGGACTTACTTTAGGAACATTACCCTCAAGTTTTCTAGTAATTATTATACGCAGGGTAATGGAGTAGCAGAGTCAACCAATAAGAACCTTTTAGAGGTAATCAAACACTTGCTTGAGAAGAATCCCCTGGATTGGTACCAAAAGCTTAGATTCGCTCTCTGGGCGGATCGTATTCGAATTAAAGCCGCCTTGGGAACTTCTCCATTCCATCTTGTTTATGGCCAGAATCTGGTATTCCCGATAAACCTACAGATCCCAGTCTTACAGTTCATGCAAGAATTCAACACTCAAGATAACATTGTGGAGGTTCGCCTCCTCAATTTGATACGACTGGAAGAACAAAGAGATAACGCACTCGAATACTTCGCAAGGCACCAAGCAGTGGTCAAACATTGATTTGACAAGAGAGCCCAATTTAAGGCTTTTCAGACTTCAGACTTAGCCCTCTTGTGGGACAAAGCCCGGGAAAAGAAAGGCAAGCATACTAAATTCCAAAGGCTTTGGCTTGGGCCATACCATATATCTAAGATCTGTGGGGCCAACACCTATCGCCTCAGTTCTTTAACAGGAGAAGTTGTCTTGTTGCCCGTCAATGGGCAGTTCCGCAAGCATTACTTCGAATGAGGTAAGGGTGGAGTTCCTCCCTCTTGTAAGTTGTACCATATGTATATTCGGCTTGTAAGTAACCCCGACACTCCTGGTTGGTGCGCCTCCCTTGTAAATAGTCTCAGGTCTTTCACCCGTGTGTTGTTTTGGGTTTGTTTCTTTTCCTTTTTGTGTCGTCTTGTCCCGGACCCCAGCATTTTGTCATCTTCTGATAGGAGGGAATGCTTTGCACAACAAGCAGCACTTTGAGAGATTTACCTTATGCATTTTGGTGGTCTGGAATCCGTCACTTAGACGATAGTTGGTCCTATCCTCATCAGAGGAAAGCCTTCGACATATGGTTAAAGGTAGCGGATAGCCTTCATCGAGTGCGAACTTATTTACACTCAATACCTGTTAAAGAAAGCAGCTGATTTAGTCAGCAACATGAGAGAAAGCAGGGACCGCGAGGGAAGTTAGTTTTGAGGATAGATCGGTTACTCTCACCAGATTGTGTCCAAAACATTAAAAGGTATCCAGGGCTGGGAATTCTCTTCCCACTCAAAAAAAACAAAATGGATGGCAAGGTGAAAGAAGTACCACCACAGTAACAAACTAAGCTTGAAGACTCTTGTGAAAGAAGTACCGCCTTCGTCATCTCCAAAAAAAAGAGGAAAAGAAAACCTAAGGAGAATGAAAAGCCCCAGAACCCGAGGGTGCGAAAGATATATTACGGCACTAGTCTTGTTGAGTTAGTGTGGCTTCTTTGTTTCTCCCAAAAATTATCTACTGTGTCCCCTTTCCATAGCACACACTTCACAACTGGACGGGGGTGAACATGCAGATAATGGTGAGTTAGATTTTTCAAACACCCCAAACCACACTATCAAAGGCACTTCTAATGATAATAAGACATTGGTTGCTCTAGGTGTAGATTCTGCAATTCTCAAATACACGAGGCATCTGTCCCAGTGAGCTGCCATTTGTTATGTCCTGCATACCTGTCCCTACATTTTGATGGCAAAATGTTGGGTCCCCCTTTTTTCTTCTTTTTTCTTTTCTTTGGGTCGTTGCTTTTGCTTTGTCTTTTTGGTCGCCTTTCTGGTCTTCTTCGGGATCCGGATCCCGAAGCATCATCCCCCCAATAGCCAACGATTTCTGGACCCTGGGATTCTGGTGTTGTTTTTCCCATCCTCTCTGGAAGGGGTGATTGCCAGAAGCCCCGGAGTCCGAACTTCGATGGACTGTCTTTTTTGCGGAATGGTAATTAGCAATTAATGCGCTCCCTTTAGGCATTATAAAAGGTTATTTACTATGCCATTTTACATTTACAGCGAACAAATGCCCTCTAAGTAAATTGTCTGAGAAGTAGAGCAGAGCATTTTCCTAAGCTAAGGTTCTCAAGCTGAAATAGTGCAATATCCCCAGTATCCTTAATGATAACTAACGCTTTCTTTCTCAAAGATGACAAGTGAAGTAATGCCCGAAGTTCTGGAACCCAAAATCCTTGCTTATAATGTTAATATGTATTAATGGTTGTCTGGTTTTGCCAGTCCAGGTCGAAGTGAGAAAGGAATGGCTTCAACTGGATCACCCCCGGGGAGTCTTGAGCTCCCGAGCGTTTCAACAAGCACTGCCAAAAAGTCTAAGGCAGAGAGGGCTTTAGAGAAGCTCCCATTGAATCTTAAATACAAGAAAGGCGGGATAATTTTGGGATCCAGAATTGAAGGGCCTCATCCAGGTAATCCACCAACAACGACGAACCAATGACTCGATCTCAGTTAACTTAGACACATCCGGAATCATTCAAGCGGTCGGTTTTCCTTACTCAGTGCAAGCCCCAAAGCTAATATTGCTCCTGGCCAAATGTTACAACCCGGCCACAGGAGCTGTTGTGTTGGTCTTGTCCAGCCCCCAAGGTTACGCAATGCCCATCCTCTCCTTGGACCATGATGCCACCACCACAGGGTGGCACATCCCGTTCTTCTCGAACGATGTTGTTCTCACCCGGACAACTTCAATAGATCAATTTTTAGAGGCAGGTGATGTGGCCCGGAGCCACCTCAATTCAAAATGGCTGAAAAGTCCACATCGGGACTACAAGAAGATGCGGATGGATATCCCTTGCTCCGACTTCAGGGAACCTATCCAGGCCGGAATTATATTTTTGTGCAGGATCTTCAAGGAACCACATGCCCTGGAGTTCGACCCTCGGGTGTATTATTTCCTGTATTGTATGACCACCAACAAGGCACGCTTTGACTGGTCCGCTATCATTTCAAACCATGTGTACGCCCAGATGAGAAAGGTCGGGGACGAATACAAGTTTTACATGACCTCTACGTCCTGTGGTCCCTAGCTCGGCAGCATGCAGGAATCCAAGGACTAAGCATAGTCGGCGTCCTCGAGACCCAGAGCACAAAGGCCACCCAATGGGATCACTTTCCCAAAATTCAGTGGGATGAAAGTTTCCCTAATTTTTGCAGGCAGACTCTAGAGGTGCACACCCGGATGGCCACCAAAAAGATCACCTCTATCTATTTCCTGTTTGTATGTGGTAGATACAACTGCTCCCTCGCCGAGGCCCGAGAAGCAGAGAATGAGCTAAACAGCCTGGGCTTGGCTAAATTTTCACTCAACCGCCAAGATTATTGTCCGCGCGGCCGATTAGGGAAGGCATGCCCTGGGGAACCAACCCCAATGCGCCGCACATAGAAGATTTTTGGGCAGATTGCCAAGATGAGTTTGACGTCCAGCATCGGCATTACTCAAGGATGTCGAAAAGTTTGATGGAACGCCTCGAACTCCGGACCTTCCCAAGGACTTTTTCTGATAACGGGTCACTTGAAGACCTCAAGTATAAAGAAACAGATATTGACAAGATGGACCTTCCTCTGGTGGATTGGGAAACACCGAAATTTTTGACCATGGAGGCTATTCCGAAGACTGTACGTGAGCGTGGCCACGCGTATTTCGCGAAGGTTTGCCTGAAGAGTGTCCGGAAGGGCAGCCAATTGTTGGAAGCATCAGGATCAGGATCCCGAGTGACGGAACAATCCAAAGCCCAAGGGAAACAAAAAGTGGGTACATCCTCTCAGGCCCCGGACCCTATTCTAGCCCCCCTGAAGAAGCAGTTGGACGAAAAGTAAGAAGACTCCCGGAAGCTGCTAGATGCATCCAACTCCGTGGTGACGTTTGGTCTTGGAGCTACTCCGGTAGGCTCCTGTCCCCCACCAAGTGCATCCCCCTCCACGGCTATCCTGCTCGAGTCTGATGCCATTCCAAGGGTCGGCGAATTGATTATTTTGTTGTCCATAGGCGATTACTATCTAGATGTTCTTAAGTTTAATTACTTTGTTCAAGATTTCAATAGATTAATGCTCCCCAGGAGCCATGAATGTAATCACCAGTGATGCTGGATTTATGAAGTTAATGAAGGAATGAGAAACCTCTCTTAGCACCACACTTCGTGTCATTTATGGTTCCGGAGTTAGCGAATACTTTCATGTAGTATGCTTCCTTATGTCGTCATTTGCTCCAATCCTTTATTGATTTGAAAAATACTTCACTCTGCTACTGATGTATGTTTGGTTGATAATCATGTATGCATTCAATATTTGTTGTTAGCCCTTTATCTGGAGCTTTGTTGATATTTCAGAATTTTATAATATGACTATAGATAGATGATTATTCTAACCTTGCCCCTCTTTTTTATATTTTATTTGGAAAACTAAACATGCTTGCAGGAAACCCCCCATGTCCTTTGAAGTTCCCGGAAGGTTGACGAGTTAAAACCAGCTATCCCCTCAACATAAACAGTCACTTCTCCAACTAAGCTAATCCTACCCCGTCGTGACCCGACTACCAAGTGCTTGGAGGCCAAGAGAGCCATCTCTCCGATAAACCTCTTCAGGCGAAGTTGGTCAATACTCCGGTACTTGGTGACAACTCTCTCCCTGTTGGCGAGGCCGTCACAAAGTCTCGTCAACAAAGCCCATGGCTCCCCAACAATTCCTCTTGTTGGGGATCTGTGAATTTTAATACCATTTCTTTCTGATAATCAATTTAGCATGTGGTGTGTTTTTTGGGGTGATTGTGGGGACTCGATAAAATGTTGGGTGAGGTTTTCATTGATCTTTTCGTGGCACAATAATGTCCACGTGTTTACTCTTGGGGCTTGATGGTTGTGCGCATCTCTCCCTCTCCACCTACATGCATTCATGGCAACAACCACCCACCTACCAAATGTTATTGAAGATGTGATCCATTGATCTACAGCATTCATTTCTGTAATAACCTGAACTAATTATTGAGATCTCAATTTATACAGGAAGTTTTTAGATTTCATCTACTGAGTTATTCTTCAATGAATTTGGTATAATAGACATGAGAGCACTTCCAATCTTTGAAACAAACAGCAAAAAAAATCCGATGTCAACTACTGTTGATTGCGTTTATTGGTTAACACTTTCAAGACCCTGTTTAATATGAACTCAAAATTCATGACACAATTTCAATTATAACAGTATCCTTTTTACAAACAGAGCATAATTCGAACTACACAGATTGCCAATGTTAATGGTTACAATTTAATGTGCATCTGATTTAGAGCCGGAAAGGTGTTGGTAGTATTTATCGCAAGAAGTCTTCATAGAATAGTTTTGCCATCGCGAACCTTGTGTGTGAATTTGGATTCCTTGTTCAAAACAATCGGTTCTTCACGCACTTAAACTGCTCTTGTCGTATTCACCATCCGCGTAACATCATTCAATTAATGATTCTGTAATTATATCAAAATTCCACTTTTCTACCTTCTCTCTTCTTGAGTAATGATACAATTTTCTTCCGCCATGTAGGAATGTTGCGGGAGTTTGCCAACTTTTGCGTGTGAATGAACTCTCCCTCTCGACCAGTGTTGAGGAGTCAGACTGAGTTCAACGCTATTCTCAGAGACTTTCTCTGTTTTTCAACCACGTTTGATGCTTTTCTCAAACAACACTTAGGCCGGATTTATCTTGGTGAAGGTGCTCTTCCCATATCAGATTGAGACTTGAATCAAGGTTACTTAAATCTCCTGTCAATATTCCCTTTAACCTCTAGGCCAGGATGCTTAGTTGGCGAAATGATATCTAACTCTCCTTTCGAGAGATTTTAAGAACATTTCACAAATTCAACCTCTGTTTTCCAAACTCCATGAATGCTTCTTTTAAATAAAGAAGTTCTCATAGATAACTTCCAATTACCGTAAAAGAACTCCTCAACAAATATTTAATTATTTAAATATTAGTTTGTATTTCTAATATTTAAATAATTAATATTATTTTATTATACTTCATATTATTTTATACACTTAATTATTTAATATCAATAATTATTGTTTATTTTGTCTCATTTCCGAACTCTGCAAATGCATCTTTTAAAGAAAGAAGTTCCCGTAGATAACTTCCAATTCCCGTAAAAGAACTCTTTAACAAATATTCAATTATTTAAATATTAGTTTGTATTTCTAATATTTTAATATACTTCATATTTATTTATTTTTAGAAGATCTGCCTAGGGGGCAGTACCCTTTTCTATTTCCATAAAAACCACAGTTACAAAATGTTGTTAACAAAACAACCTTAAAAACTGACAACGTTAATATGACCTGCTGACCACCTAACAACTACCAACTGACCAACTGACTCAATTGTACAAATACATGATAGCATTTCCTATGGAAAGTAGCCTATCCAATACTCCTTTAGAGAAGAGATCATTCTCTTTTACAAAAGTGTCAAACTTCTCAAGGCTGTAATCCTTGAGAATTCCTCTTTTGAACAAGGACACGCCTTATTCATCTTCTTCTTCTTACCTTCCGCGTTGAGCCAAAAGAACCCGATCAAACAACCTTCCACCGGGTATACCGTAATGTGGTCCAGGCAAGCCAACACCTCACGGCGCATACTCTCCTCCATAGTCCTACGCGACAGTGCATTAAGAGCCAATGTGTTTCCCACCACTTGAGCCACTGGCCGATATAACTCTTCAATAAGTATTCCGTCATGCACATGACCCGCAGACCAAAAGTCTTCCCCCAAGATCGCCACAATGGCTGCATGCTCCTGTTCGTTTGCTTTTTTGAATATGCGAACGATCTGATTTTCGGGCGCCTCATCTGAAACTCCTTTAGCACATCCACAAGTGATTCCTAAATAATCCGCCATTGCTAAGTTGACTGTTCTGGTTACACTCCCATCTAATGTTCTCTTTATAGCGAAATCCTCTGTCCTCGGCCTTGTTCACAGGACCCTTCTTTTCCCATTTCCTGATTATCGCAGAGATTCTGCATACTTATTATTCGCGGGCTTGCACTGCTCTTCCCTACTCCGCCGATATCCGTCGCCTCATCAGCCTATTCCCCCGATTGGAGAACCTAAGTCTGCATCAATAAGTCTTATCATATCTGATGGTAGAGATGCTGTACAATCGAATTCACATGTTGATTTACAATCAATCCCTAAGTTGGCCAAAAAGTCCGCCGCCTTATTGCCTAAGTTTATACATGTTGCATGTGATATTGCCCAATAATATCAAGATGACTCTCGATTCTAGGTAGCCAGTCCGCCAACTTCCACGAATGAAAGTTATTTTTCTCAACACCGGTCAATATAACTTGGGAGTCCCCCTAATTAGATTGGATATACCATTAGATGCACACCATAAAAGACTTGTTTCTAATGCTGTAATCTCTGCCAAATTATTTGAAGAATATCCTATGAAACCCGATATAGCTTTAATCACTCTTCCTGCAGAATTACGTATTATGGCCCCAATCCCAGTACTACCCAAATTACCCCTACTAGCACCATCGAAATTAAGTTTCATCCATCCTTCTTGAGGTTTCTGCCAAACCACCTGATGTCTCTTTGCTTTCTTGTCCTTCATGATATGATCGCTGGATTGCTTCAAAGTCCAAACTTCCTCCATATCTGAATCCCATCTAGATTTGAATTTATATGTTAGGCCTTGACATCTATTATTTAAAACTTCTTCTATAGCCAACCTGATAGCTTGAATCAAATTGTCCACTTCTTTTATAGAGTCTTCAAATATTCTTCTGTTTCATTCCTTCCAAATCTGCCAAACCAGAATTGAAGGACAAATAATCCATAGTATCCCCCACTTAGACTTTCTTCTTTCGGTCGGCCAAGACGACAAAAATTCCTTGAGTGTGACATTTCTTGCCACCTTCCATTGGAGCATATTTAACAACCAGTCCCAACAGGCTTTTGCGTAAGGGCACCAGTACAAAATGTGTTCTGTCGTCTCTTCCTCCTGTCTGCACAACACGCACCAATTCGGGCCTGCTATCCTAATCATTCTCAATATGTTACCTGTCAGAATCCTACCGTGCAATGCTAACCAAAGGAATGCTCCGGCTTTCGGGAGAGGCCATTTGCCCCAACATAGTATCTGGTGGTACCCTAAATTTTGATAATTTAGAAGTCCCAATCCATTATTAAGAAGCAT
Source organism: Thuja plicata (assembly GCA_018584345.1). Classification (NCBI taxonomy): domain Eukaryota; kingdom Viridiplantae; phylum Streptophyta; class Pinopsida; order Cupressales; family Cupressaceae; genus Thuja; species Thuja plicata. Next base: position 4,455,606 of record MU227244.1, read on the forward strand.
ATTTCTCCATTAAAAAAAAAGATCAAAGGAAGGAAGCATTATGACACAAATAAATAGAACTAACTAATCGAAGCCTTCAGAAAATGTTGGAATTTAGACCTGCTACAAAGATGATTTTGACAGAGGATAAAGATGGTCGAATTTTAAAAATCTAAAAAAGACCCAGTTCGGGAA
>MU227244.1:4470345-4493794 GCA_018584345.1 Thuja plicata
GGAGCAATTTGAGAGTATCTAAACTATAGCAAAATCTTATCTCAATTCTTTCATGTTTTCAATCATTTGTTGCATAATTTAGCTTAATTTCATTTAGATTAATAGCATTTTGCATCTTAAATTAGTTTAATTCTATCATCTTTCCAAGTTCTTAACTTAAAATATGCACTTTCATTCTTAGATTGTAATGGCATTTTTCACATAGAATAGTTTCAATTTCAGTTTTTATAATGCTTTAAAATCCTCCATTTTAGCAATGGTCATGGTTGTTGGCTCTCGTTCTGAGAGTAATTGAAAAACCCCAACTAAATAGGAGGCAATAGGTCGATTCAATCAAATTTGTAGAATGGACAATTCATGTTCATTTTCGCAATTCGATGATTGAGCAAAGACCATGTTGTGTTTGTGCCTGATTTAGAGGTCACATTCAGACACATACACTTACTGAATCCTGACTAATGTTGTAAATAAGTCTCTAGTACTGGTCTCAGGTTGTTCTCCCATTTTCTCTAAGTCTGGATTAGATTTGTTTCTTCTCAGATAATGTGTGGGCAGGTTTTTTGCTCATTTAAACCAAATTCCCTCAAGCTGGCAGGACGCACAGCTCTGATACCACTGTAATAACCTGAACTAATTATTGAGATCTCAATTTATACAGGAAGTTTTTAGATTTCATCTGCTGAGCTATTCTTCAATGAATATGGTATAACAGATATGAGAGCACTTCCAATCTTTGAAACAAACAGCAAAAAAAATTTGATGACAACTACTGTTGATTGTCTTTATTGATTAACACTTTCAAGACCCCGTTTAATATGAACTCAAAATTCAGGACGCAATTTCAATTATATCAGAGATCCTATCCTTTTTGCAGACAGAGCATGATTCGAACTACACAGATTGCCAATGTTAATGGTTACAATTTAATGTGCACCTGATTTAGAGCCGGAAATGTGTTGCTAGTATTTATCGCAAGAAGTCTTCATAGAATAGCTTTGCCATCACGAACCTTGCGTGTGAGTTTGGATTCCTTGTTAGAAACAATCGGTTCTTCACGCACTTGAACTGCTCTTGTCGTATTCACCATCAGCGTAATATCATTCAATTAATGATTCTGTAATGATATCAATATTCCACGTTTCTACCTTCTTTGTTCTTGAGTAATGATGCAATTTTCTTCCGCCATGTAGGAATGTTGTGGGAGTTTGTCAACTTCTACATGTGAATGAACTCTCCCTCCCGACCAGCGTTGAGGAGTCAGACCGAGTTCGATGTTGTTCTCAGAGACTTTCTCTGTTCTTCAACCACGTTTGATGCTTTTCTTAGACAACACTTAGGCCAGATTTATCCTGGCGAAGGTGCTCTTCCAGTCTCAGATTGAGACTTGAATCAAGGTTACTTAAATCTCCTGTCAATATTCCCTTTAACCACTAGGCCAGGATGCTTCTCTGGCGAAATGATATCTAATTCTCCTTCCGGGAGATTTTACAAACATTTCATAAATTCAACCTCTGTTTTCCAAACTCCGCGAATGCTTCTTTTAAAGAAAGAAGTTCCCGTAGATAACTTCCAATTCCCGTAAAAGAACTCCTTAACAAATATTTAATTATATAAATATTAGTTTGTATTTCTAATATTTAAATAATTAATATTATTTTATTATACTTCATATTATTTTGTACACTTAATTATTTAATATTAATTTTGAGGCAATAATTAATATTAAATAATTATTGTCTATTTTGTGTCTCAACAATCAAGACTTCATTCCGGGAATTCTGGGGATATTACAAATTCAGGCAGCAATCAACTTGGGCCGTGCATTTTGAGCAATGAACAGTGTTGCATTTAAGGGTTGCCCCTTGTAGCCATTAAGATGGGATTTTTGACTCATTTTCAAGAAACTAGTCACAGTGCGGTTCTTGAGATGCCAAAGGGAGTTGCAATGTAACCATTGACTCCAAGTTCTACTCATTTCTAGATTGCAGATCTATGGGTGCAAGAAGATATCACAAAAGTATGTGAGTTATAGGCCAAAGTGTCTACAATACAATATGTACATCTTTTGGAGGGTTTGTAATCGCAGTTAGGAATCCTCCCTTGCCACATTTGTTGGCATGAGTTTAATGTGACAGCATTCTAAAACTATTGCAAGCTTTGTAGTAATCTCTTTTCTATTGCACAAGAATATATGCAACTCTGTTTTGGATAGATAAGTATGTTTTGTCATTCTAATTTCACGATCTTGGGTATGTGAAAATATAAGACATTCAAGACCTGCTATCCTTCTTGTCTCTGTTTTCTTTTCTAGCTGATGGAATGTGACTCTATTTTCCAATAGATAGGCACCAATCTGAGACCATTCACCAATTTCAAATCAAACACAAATCAATAATGTACAAGTAGTAGTGCTTGTACATTCATAACCTAGTGATAGAACCAATGATGTAGCTTTGATGAGCCTCAGATGCGTTCATCTTGCGTGGGTTATGATTGTATGCTGGTGTTAGCTATATAGGGGTTATCAAGGCAGCTAGTTGTTCTTAGTCTAGTGACAATCTTTGGAGCTAAGTCAACAAGTAAGGTTTGGCTGTCATTAGTTTGTAATTGATCATTTTATGTAGTCTCAATAGTTGTTGAGGTATACCCCTAGGAATACCCTACTGATTCTAAGCTAAGCTCAAAGCATAGGAGATCTAACACAATCACAGAGTTGGCCATTAACCCCCCAAAGTCTGTTGATCAACCGATTTCACTTGCATGACAACAACCCTAGCCTTGTGAGTGAAGTTTGGTTCTAGGAAGTGGACCAGCATCAATAGGGATGTCCATGAGTAAATCTTTGGAAGAATTATGCTCACGATAGGTGATGTAGGAGCATCCAAGGTGCAAGAGCAAACTTGCATCACCCCAAAAATGTTTTATTTTGATTTCTGCTTGGTTTTGCAAAAGCTTATTTCCTTCAATGTCCTGGAGAACAGTTTAGAACTTTCAAATTTTTAAAAAAGGTTAAAAATAACAGGGCCTTCTATTTTTGGTAAGTTTGCATATGAGCATGTGCAGACTTGAAATTTTCACCATTGCCCAAGAACAGTCAATTTCACATTATGGGAATTTTGAGCCATGATCAGTTTTGGATCTGAAGACATTAAGTATTTAAGTTTACAAAAATCCTAGAAAATTCTTTAAAATTGAGTTTTTTGGTGGTTTCAAACGGCCTTTTTAGGCATCAAAAGTTGGCAAAATTCTGTTTACGAAATTTGGATATTAGATGTCATAGAGCACTCCGAGTACTTCAATTTAAAAAATAAACAAGCTCAATTGGGTTCGTAGACCAAAAGTTATACCTCCCAGAAGTTGACCTATTTTGGGGATTGGGAGTTCAATTACCAAAATATTCTTGAAGGCACCTAAGGCTATTTATGACCATTTTCAAGTAGTGGAGTTATGATGGGAAGACGGTAAGTCATGAGAAAGGAGGGAAGGCAAGAAAAGGGAAGCGGATTCAAAGATACAGAAGGCAAAATGCTCTAGAAACTAGGGGAAAGATGCTGTAATGTGTTGCAGCCTGTTGAAGACTACATCCTCTATATTGTTTTCCCACTTCTATAATATAATGTGTTAAGTTTAATAAAAGAATATTCATATTTTCTTATGAGAAATCTATATTGTTGTGCATTGTGTAAGCTAAACCTTCATCAATTGAACACTGTGTGATAGCACATTATGCCCTATACTCATCAACAGAAAACTGTAGCAAATGGCTATTGTATGTTAAAGGCTAAAAGCATACAAGGTATGTTTTGGGCCAAAGCTGTGAACTGCATTATACATCTTAAGAATAGAATTCCTACCATAGCTCTGAAGGATGTTAGACCAGGTAAGATAATTGTTTCCAGAAGCCTAGGTTTTCTGCTTAGTGTTTTTAATTCTTTTCTAATACATGTCACTTTTACTTGAATGATTTTCTGATTTTCTATTGTAATTGGATAAAAGTGTTGAGTCCCATTCACCTACTTTTGGTCGTCTGACAAAATTTATCAGAACTTGGATTGTAAAGAGTTGTACCTTGCTATAACTGGGGATGCCTTATAATTATTGGTCCCTCTTATAGGTCCACATGTCAGGTGTAATATGTCAACTTCCCCTTACACATCAAATTTTGGTGGGTAAGAAAAATGAAACCCAGGAAAGGAAGGAGCCAGGCAGAATTATTATTAATTTTAATAGCTATATAATAATAAAGTACAGAATCAACCTTGTGAACAACCAATGCCAGAATTTTAATCCCTCATCCATCATGTGCACCTGAAAGTCCGCAGAGATCTTAAATATTTATCATGGGAGGCAGATTCACTCTTAAGTTCCTGAATCCTAAAAATAAGCATAATAAACAACTATTGCCCCTCTGCTGGTGGAACAAAATTAAAAACTTAAGGACATAATTGGATACCTAAGTTCATTCTATCCAGTTGCAGCCCATAGCACATCTAATCAGTGCTACCTTAAATCTTCTTGCAAACCTACGATAATATGCAGGATTTCCGGAATGATCTATAACATACAGGCATGCTCTCCATTAACCAACTCTCTCAAATTTCAACTCCTAAAAAATATCGGCTTATAGCTCATATCATTCATCCTGAACGGAAAAGATAGATGACAATCTTGCCTAATTTAAAAATTACTAATCCAACTTCCCTTATAAACAATCCTCCAGGCCACTTTATCTTACAGGTAGGTGGAACTTCTTAAGAACTCAATGTTTAAGCCTCAATTCTCAGCTCCTTTATTTCCAGGACATTTATAGTCAGATCTGATACACTCTCCTCCCCCAGAATCAGTTCAAACAGACCTCCTTTGATCAACCCTGCCATCCTCTGAATATTGTCCAGACCCCTTGACTTCTAATTCGGTGCCTTAAAATATCTCATCTTTCTTGAATATCCTAGATGTACAAGACCCAGAAAGGAACCATTCAAGACTGCACAAGGTAGGTAACATTGTCCCTAGATTACAGTATAGAAGCTGGATACCTGTTGACTTGTCATGAGATAGACTACCTCAGCCAAAATAATAAAGGCTAGGGAAAAACAGCTTAGAAGCAGATAACTGTGAAGGCCCTGTACTAGTACGTAGAATTGCAGGGCAGTTCCTAAACCTGTTGAATCTGCTACTGTAAGAAATTTTGAAGTGAGTGGCTTCTCACCAAATGATGGAATTCCCAAATGATTTCTCTTTACTGGTGTTTCCTGGATTTCCCAGCAGACGCATGATAAATTGATGCAGCTGCAGGAACAATATTTTCAGCTGTGTCAATCCAGAAGTAGTCAATAGTTTGTGGCTTCTTTAAAACTGATTTGATGGCTCTAGTTTATGCATTACAATCCTCAGAAGATTTTGCATGAAGTTTATATGATCTAGATACACTCACTATATGTTTCATCTTCAGTTGACATATTTTTATTTTCTGTGTTTATCAATCTCTTAACCGATTTATCTGTAGTATTATTGAGGTTTGCTGATAATGTTCAATGTAGCTCTCCAAGAACTAGAAACAGATTACAATATTATGTATACTTTATTGACTTACTATAATACAAAAACATTTCCAAACAAAAACATGTGCACTATAATCAGCATACTAATAATGGCAGGTATACAAGTCCATGTGCACATGCCCCCTCACAATTGAAAATATTACTTGTATGGTTGGTTTTATGAAAATATAAATGCCAAATAAAAGCATTCATAATTCAATCATTGCATGCCAATAGTAATAACTTATGGCCATGCAATTTCCTAACCATGTCTGTTTTCACATGACATAAATCCTGTTGGTTTCTTCACTCCAGCATGCATATTATTTGTATTATGCTATAAAATTCTGAGTCAAGCATACTTCTTTCTCAATATACTCATTCAAGGCAAATTGGGACAAGCGCCAAATTTGAATTGGAATTTATAAGCTGAAAAGGATTCCATTCTAGTGGAAGACCATGCTCCCAAGAGTGTATATGTGATGCGATTCACTGAAACTGAAAGCCCTAAGTAAATTTTGGCAGAATAATAGCTTTACAATCTCAAGCAGTAAAATTACTGTGCATTAAACATATCCAAGCTATCTAAATTCACTTCTGTACACTAGCAGAGCTGATACTTCAGTTCGCACTGCTTGAACATTACATATATCACATTAAGAATCCATATTTGCTTAGATGCTTAAATGATGTAATCAGGCGACAAAACCAGCACATTTATCTTGCAATCAGCATTGCTTGCACGTCGATAGTTAATAACCACTTTAGGCTATTTTTAGCATTGTCAATGAAATTGAAGTAGACTGCTGCTCTGCTAGTTCCCACTAATCATTATTCCTCAAGAATATTGGCTATGATTTCTATTTTAAAACTAAGAATATTAGTAACTTTAAAATTGGTACTAATTGGCATCAATATCAGGCTGGCTATCTCAAACATTAGTTTTACACACTAACAGAACCATTATTTTAGATCATAGCAGCTGAACTTTATGAACATTCTAAATGTTAACTGTTTATGTTAACTGATAAAATGTTTTGATCATTTTAAACTTCATTTTTATGACATTGTAGGCATTGCTTTCATGGTGAGAGTTTAATAACAATTTTGGCGTCAGCAAAAAAAATGAAAAATCAAGAATATTGCTCTGCCAAACCCCTTCTTTCTGTATTCCTTCCTTTTTTCAGTTAACATCTTTATCTGTTTACAATACACCCTTTCTTTCTTTATACCAATTCCATTCACAAACATGTAGCAATCCTTACAAAAACAGTAAAGTTCTATTCAGGTCTTTATATTGGAGTAGAAATATTCTGCAAAAATGCAGGCATACCTTAGCAGTGTTATCATACGAAGCAGTTACCAAAAAATACCCCTCCTGAGGTTCAAACTTGACTTGTGATATGAGGTGAGAATGAGCTGGTATGACATAAATTGATCGTCTCTTCCTCATGTCCCAAATGCGACAGGTATGATCTTCACCACCTGTTGCTAAGTGATACCCATTTGGTGAGAAATCTATGCCAAGGACCTACAAGTGAATAACAAATGGAAAACAAAGTCAAGAATAACATAGTGATTGGTTAGCTAAATAGCATTATCTCAACATCATTACAACATGAAAAATCAATTGCAATATAATAAATCTGGCATTTCTTGTTCATGCAATGTGTAAAACTATTTTTCAAATCATTAACATCATCAAGATTGCACTATGCAAAGAACATGGGAAAATGAAGAAATGGTAACAAAAGCAAAACAGATCTAGTGTAAGACAATTGCACAGAAGAAACTGTGGCAACTCACCGGTTTCACATGGCCTTCCAAAGCCAGGATGCTTCTTCCTGTACGAAGGTCCCAAACACGTGCCAATGCATCCAACCCACAAGTTGCTACTAATGAGCCATCACAATGAAAAGCAATCCCATAAATACTACGGCTATGCCCTTCTTGCAGAAGCAATTCAATTCCTGTGTTAATGTCCCACAATCTCCATGTCTTGTCAAAGCTAGTGGTGCCCAAATACAACCCAGATGGATGAAATGCCACACGAGCAAGACGGTCTAAATGGCCTTCATACGTTTTTAGAATGCCTCCTTCAGAATTCCAAAGTATTGCAGTACGATCAGCTGAGGATGTTGCTAAATGATTGTTTGTGGGAGAAAAGGCGACATCTGTTACCCGTTCAGTGTGTCCCTTTAAAGCCGCAACCTTATTTATTTCCGGCACTCTCCATAATTTTGTGACTCCACTCCAAGCACTTCAAGTATTAAACAAAAATGAAGTCAACAACATGATGTCTACAAAGTACAAAGTTTAAACTAACCACTATTATCTTTCCCAAAAAAAAATCACGGCCCATATTATAATATTAAGAAACTATGTTGTATGAGATGAAAAGTAGAAATGCAAATCTCTATCCACTACTGCAAAACAAACTAAAATTTATTCAAATTTTAGAAAATAACAAAAAAAATGAAACAAGTGAATCCCCACTATAATGTAAAATTGCCCAACATGCTAATGAAAGAGGACACCAAAAAGGCCATTCCTATGATACCAGCACATCCACCTGCAGCTTATTCGATTTGAATAAACAGAATATTACCAATGATTTAATTTACATTTAATATTCCACACTTCAAACCAAAAAAAAATGCATCCACACTTGTGTCAAGCAGACAAAACAACTTAATATTTAAGTTGATCGGGTGTTAGCTCACATCCTATGGCCAACATCAGCATGTAATGTGTCAAGATATTCGCCAAATGTTGCAGAACAAAGTATCTGCTCCAGAATACCAAACCAGTGCTAGTGCCCTGTGACGTCAGCACCCAAAATATTCAAGTGTAAACGCCTGAAGAAGATGCCAACAAATCAAGAATTTATGGTCGTCACTGATGCTAGCATCAGAGTTTATGGTTTTATTCACAAATATTGGTGAAGCATCTAGTTGGTATAAAATGCCTTTTGTTATGTTGATAATATTGGTTATCCGTAAATGTATTAATTGTCCTGAAATATCCTGCCAATTTATTTAAGAAACAAGGAATTTGTTTATGACGAATTTTAAGCAATATTTAACATGCAGTCTGATCTGGGAAGATTTCTAAGAAAATTCATATATATTATTCTAAGCTAAAGGATTGAACCATTACATGCCATCAAATGCGGACTCAGAAACTTACAGGAAAGAGTATTTCACTATTCATATTCGCCCAGGCAAAATTGTTGTTGCAAACACTCAAGAATCTAATGTTATGCATGTAGTTGATGCTGGTAAAGAGATCGTAGCACCTAGAAGACTTCAAACCCTGCCGATATATACCAGACCCTCAATATTACTTCTGTGATTGAGTTATCTCTGCCTGCACCAGTCTGATTATTTGCCATTGAAGCTGATAATTGCTGCTGTTCTGATGGTTGTTCTCAGATTGGGAAAATGAGTCATCTGAGTCTGAGAAAAGCATGCCAAAAGTCACTGTAAACTCCCCTTATTTTCCAGCACCAGCCTTATATCATGAATTACGGCCTTCCTAGCTTGAATTCTCCATGTGTATGCCTCCACTGGGCTGGGGTTTCGTTCAGACCAGACAATACAGGGGTTTTGTCCTGTAATCAGAATTTTGCAGAGCTCCACAAACCTTTGATAAGATAAAAATAAGTAATGGGTAGGTCTTGCCATTTAATCAGATATTCTTGTACCACTTTGCTTCTCAGCTTCCTTTCTCTCCACTCGGCAATACCTTCAGGTACTAGTACCAAATTTCCTTCCTCATTCGATATGTGGCAGCTCTGGTGATGGCACTATATGTTGGCGTAATGTTTTTTTCCAGACAGGAGACATGAAATACATTGTGCATCTTACTTCCTTCAGGTAGTTGTAGCTCATATGCAACTTCACCTATTCTCTTGAGAATCTTGTAGGGCCCATAGAAATGCGGTTTCAACTTTTTTGCACCGCTTTTCTTTAGTGATGATTGTCTAGACTCTATACGATTAAAGGCGTAGGAATACTAGATCACTAACCTCGAAAGACCTTTCAACACAATGTCGATCTACGTACATTTTTTGTTGATTTTGTGCGTGTTGAACATTGTCCTTCAATGCACAAAGAGTATCCTGATGATTTTGAACTATCTCCTTAGCTTGGGGAACTTTGCTATCCTCAAAAGCCAAATCCATGAATGAAAGTGCATCATGCCCATAAAGTGCCCTGAAAGGAGGCATGCTTATGGACATGTGATAGGTGTTATTGTAGCAATACCCACCTAAATAGAGCCATCTCACCCATGTATGTTGCTGCCCCATTACATAATTGCGAAGGTACCCTTCTAACCACTTGTTCACTACTTTTGTTTGGCCATCTGAGGATGGTAGCTGGTGTTGGGTGTCAATTCAGTACCTACCAATCTGAACAGCTCCTGCCAAAACACACTCATGAATCTGTTGTCTCCATCGCTACCAATGGTTTTCGGACGCCCGTGCAATCTGAAGACCTCTTTGAAGAATAGTTCTGCAATGTGTTGTGTTGAGAAGTCTGTGGGAACAATAAAGAAGTGAGCATATTTTGTGAGTCTATTGACTACCACAAAGAGGCAATCCTTCCCCTACACACGAGGAAGTTCAGTAATGAAATCCATTGAGAGTCCCATCCACTTCTACTCAGGAATAGGAAGTGGTTGTAGAAGGCACATTGGAAACGTTGGAAACTGTGTTGTGACTTGTTCTATTGGAAAATCAGACACTCTCGAATGTATTGCAGTACATCATCTTTCAATCCCTTCCAAGAAAACCTCTCACGAATTTGGTGATAGGTTTTGATGAAACTTGGATGTCTTGCTAATGGTGCATTGTGCAGTGCTCTAAAAATTTTGGCCTTCAACTTAGAATTTGGTACAAGATAAATCTTGTTCTTATAATAAATAATACCATCCATTACCGAATACCTGTCATCTTGTACCTTGCCCTCAACCAGATCAACAACAAATGTATTATTTGCATATTCTGACAGTAGTTGAGATTTCCAGTCGGCTGAAATCTCAGTGAGAAAGCAGAGAGATGGTTTTCTGGATAATGCATCAGCAACAATATTTTTCTTACCCTTTACATACTCCACATCGAAGTCGTAAGTCTGAAACTTGCTTACCCACTTTTGTTGCCACTCATTTATGTCCTTTTGCTCCAAAAAAAACTTGAGACTCTTGTGATTCGTCCTGAGTATAAATTTAGATCCCACCAGACACTTCATGAACTTGGCTAGCGCATGCATAATTGCTAGCATCTCCTTATCATATATGGAGTACAGTCTCTCTGAGTCTCAATTTTCTACTCTCAAATGCAATTGGGGGTCGATTCTGCATTAACACTGCGCCTATCCTCTGACCTAATGCATCACACACCAAAACAAATCGTTGTGTGAAATTTGGCAATGCTAACATTGGACATGAACTCATAGCTTCTTTGAGTTTGTCAAAAGTCACTTGTGCCTCCTCAGACCGTAGGAATGCCCCCTTTTTACTCAAACCTGTCAATGGAGAAGCCAACTATGAAGAACCTCTAAAAAACCTCCTGTAGTAAGAACACAACCCCAAAAATCCTCTCAACTCTGATATGTTCTTTGGTGGTGCTAGTCTAGGATCGCATGTATCTTCCCCTGATGAACTTTCACACCATCTGCACCAATAATATGTCCAAGATACAGTATCTCTATCATCCAAAACTCACACTTGGAAGCTTTCGCATAAAGCGATTGAGCCTCCATGATACCCAATACCACATTCAAATGATGCAGATGATCACACCAAGTCCTGTTGTAGATCAAAATATCATCAAAGAAAACCAAAACAAACTTCCTCACCTGATCACGAAATACGTGATTCATGCAAGACTGAAATGTGGTCGGTGCATTTGTAAGTCCAAAGGGCATGACCAGAAACTCATAATGGCAACGGAAAGTTATCTTATGAATGTCTTCCTCTCGGACCTGTATCTGATAATATCTAGAATGAAGATCGATCTTAGAAAAGTACACGGCCCCGTGTAGCTCATCGATCCCAGATATAAGATATCCAATTTTGATAGTCTTCTTATTAAGGTCTCTGTAGTCTATGCACAAGCGCTTGGTCCCATCCTTTTTCTTCACTAGAACCACCGATGAGGCAGAAGGACTCGAATTGGGTCGTATATGTCCCATACTGAGAAGCTCCTTGATTGTCTTCTCTATCTCCTTGAAATGTCGCGGGCGTCGATAGGGCATAGTAATTACTGGCTTTGCACCCTCCTCTAACTCAATCACATGCTTGAACCCACGATCTGGTGGATGACTTGGAGGTATATCACCAAAGACTATGTTGTGCTTATCTAACATTGTTTGAATATCTGTTGGAAGTCTGTTGGGTGGAAACAAAACATTATACTGCCCAATCAACATCTCCATGTCTAAATAGTGCCTTCATCCTCCTGGCGGAAAGCACTTGAGGACCCCCATTTGGCATGGCCGTAAGTACCACTTTTTTGCCATCCACCATAAATTCTAGTTGTATTTGTTTAAAATCCAGAATATACCGCTCAAGTGAGTCCATCCACTGAAGTCCCAGTATAGCATCCACATTGCTTAATGCCAACACATAAAAATCACATGTCAGTGTGTAGTCTCCAACCTATATATTTAGTTGCAGAACTACTCGAGCGCAACTCAATGGGAATCCATCCGTTACTATAACAGTGAATCTCGAGAAATCCTCCATCTGAAGCCCGCGCTTCATTACCAAACCCTCGTCAATAAAATTGTGGCTCCACTATCCACTAAACACACCATCTGTTGTCCCTTAAGGACACCCTTCACCCAAAAAGGACGGTTGTGAGGTACTCTAGATAAGGTAGCAATGCGGGAAGTCTCTCTGACTACAGTATCCTCCAATTGTACCTGTTGGAGATGATTCTCGTATACAACCTCCTCATCAGTACTATCCCCTTGCTCCTCTTGATCCTGTTAGTTCTTTTTCTTGCACTCTCCTTTCCTAGATGAGATTCTGAGACCAAGCTGTGGGATTGCAAACCTAGGAGACAAACTCAACACCCTCAACAGAAAGGAGACAAGAGAAAGCTAATATTGACAAGGTTCAAAGACCTCCTTCACTTTGAGCTCCACATCATTCAGGTGAGTACTACCTAATCTGCACACACATAATTCCTTTGTGACAAACAATAGCTTGCAGATACATAACTATGGAATAGCTGTCAAATAGTGTTTTACCAAATCTCATGTAATATACCACTTGCATAGAGTATGTCTGAAAACTAGAACTATCCTAACTCCTATCAACATGAAAGGGAAATGATTTTCATTTATGATTTAATTAATGGATCCCTGAAATACCCTAGATCTCTCATAGACCAGTGCCTTATCCAATGGGCAACAAAGTCAAACATAACAATGCAAAGAAGACTATGAATAAAGAAAATAGCACAGTCTAATATGTCTAATCCCTTACATCAAACATACCCCCATTAATCAAGCTCTACTTGTGAATCCACCTGTGTATTCAAATATGCAATTACCTACTCAAAGTATTTAACTCTACCCTTGAAAGAGACCCTGGAATAGACAATACATTAATCAACATCCACTGAAAGACAAGTTGACATATCCTTGATACCCCAACTCATACATATCTGAAGACAAATCCTAAATCATAGTCATCCTTTAAATGACTCCATTGCTGATCAACAATGGACAAAACCAAAACACCCTTGATGCCTTAGTCTCTATGATTCAGAAATCAAATGGAGACAACTTGATAACAAAACAACAGCACTGAAATTTCATTCATCAAACTTGTTATTACAATGATGTCCTTCTCTGAAACCAGAAAGAAACTAAGAACACCCTAAATGAAGAGAAAAGGAAGAAATATTTACAGAGGAACCGCACTTGGAACCTGCTCCAAATTATTACAAAGAAACGGGGACCTTTACAATACAGAAAAGAAAAATACTTATACAAGAAGGAAACCCTAGAATTCATATCTAATTGACATCTATCCTTCTTTGGAATTTGGTTTATCTTCTTTCCTCCACCGAATTGATCTATCTTCAAAAGATCTGAAATACAATCTGATCTGAATATCCACTTGACTGAAAACATTAATGCAAAAAAGACAGGAAGCGGACTAGGGTTACAGAAGATATACAAATCTAAATAAAAAACCCTAACACCACCACACGGCAAAAATATAACCACAGTCAACAAAATACTATCCATCTGCACCCTACAGCCTTAATAAATCGATCCAAAAGATCAAATCGAACCATTTAAAAAGCTCTGTGACTTGGAAAGCAACACCACCGCCTGAAACCCTGAGAAATCAATTTGAATATTTAAATATCTGCTCTAACGGCTACAAGTGGCGCAGAATCACTATCAACGGCCAAGATTGTATCTTTTCACAACTTTAAAAGCAAGTCGTTGATCTTTCTCTTAATCACCTAGGCATTAAGTAAAAATATTACTTAAGCCCGGTCAACCTCCATTGACCTCTACGTGGCACCTCCTAATTTGGCCTTAGAATCACCTGTCCCTTTCTGACCTGCGTTGACCGGCCTGGACACGCGTCATGCAGGCGCGATGGCGCGATTCAACTAGATCTACCGTGACTCGGACTGCGCCATAGCGCCCTGCCGACACCTGCCACCACGCCCGACAACCATCTTCCACGTGTCGCCCTCTGATTTTCTCTACATGGAAACCCTCTTGGCTTTGCGGTCTCACCATCTATGCCACATGGCACAACCTGATTCGTTGGGACCTCTACCACCTCACCATCCTACTTGGCCCCACCACCTGTCAATCTGCCACATGTCAGCACCTGCGCCATTGCGTAACCTGACTGGACCTGTCGTGGCTAGGATCGCGCCATAGCGCCCTGCTGACACCTATCACCACGCTAAACCCTCTACCACATCACCTCCATACGGGCCCACAAAATTGCCTCCTTGCCCGCTAGCAAGCCACCGCTAACCACCACTTAACCGCTTGACCTACGAAGCGCTGGCCAAAAAGCCGCATGCCTTTCGGCACTTAACCTCTACGGGTTAGGATATAAAAACACTAAGTTATTTTGCAACACCGCCAATGTGGGATAAAGGAACATGAGTGCTTCCAAACCGAAAACAGGGCAGAGCAAACACAGTGAACTTTGATCTCTTCCATGCTACATGATCGCACAAAAACGACCCAAGGGCAACAAAAACTGAACTTCCTCGTCCGTCTGCAACTTTTGCACAACGAACAAAGACAAGAAACCCTCTGCAAACTCTGGAATTCCGCCATTGAAGCAAGTTGAAACACTGCAAAAAGATAAAAATAGGACTAGCAACATTTAGTCCTAACAGATCCTCACTATCAAAATGGACTTCAATCAAATGCACCTTGCCTTTTCCAAGGCAGCAATGGCCCGGTTCTCATGGGTCTTTGCACAAAAAGCATAACTTTCACCATCTCAATTCATTCCTTGACTCTTGTTCAGCTTTGGAAGGTATGTTCTTTTGTTGTTTAAAACTTATCTTTTTCAGATTTCCATGGGTTGAAACATTTCTTGGGTGGCTGATAAGATGGAGTCACATCAAGATAAAGAGCCAGTCCTATAGCATCATCCAATGAAGTGGACCAGTGAGCCTTGACCAATCCTTTCAATTTATCACTCAAACCTTCTACAAAGAGCATTGTGACCCGCCTTTGTGGCATGTCAGGAACCATGACTGAAATCTTCTGAAATTCTTTCATGTAAGTCTCCAAGGGTCCCACTTGCTTCAACTGAGCCAAGTCCTATTGTCACAGGCCCAGAGTGCAGCCCGTGCGGCACTAGCAATAAGCCTACATAATACGACTTAACGCAAGCGCAAACCAATTCCAGACTACGCCTCCTAATCGCCTTCTGCTTCAGGAAAGTAACGCTAACGTAAAAGACAAAGATTCAAAGAACTCAGAATAAAGACATCATACACAGAATAGAGATATGGGGTAACACAACTTCTTTAACATTATGAAATATCGATTACACACTCAAAGCCAACTTATGCCTGAAACCAGGTTGGACACCGCTGAGAATGCCTGGACTGATTCATCTTACAAAGCTTACAATGATACACCCCT
Source organism: Thuja plicata (assembly GCA_018584345.1). Classification (NCBI taxonomy): domain Eukaryota; kingdom Viridiplantae; phylum Streptophyta; class Pinopsida; order Cupressales; family Cupressaceae; genus Thuja; species Thuja plicata. The sequence goes on from MU227244.1 coordinate 4,486,043, forward strand.
TTGGATAACCGAGCTAGCCTACAAACTTAGACTCAGCCAGAATCCTACAATGCAATCCTTGCATGCATAATGAACATAACACAAAAGCTTCCTAACAAAACATACTCTATGCAGTTATGATCAAGAAAGCTCCTCACTATTCTGGATCATTTGGAGCTCAAGGCATCCGCCTTTTATAGAAGCCAACCCGGAATGCATCACGGCCCACACCGTAGGATCACTGCTTGCGCCGATCCCCATCGGACGATTCCCAAACTAAGTTGAGGTATCAATCTGAGTCCTCATGGAATCACCCAATGATAAACTTGGCTCGCCACCAAAGCCGCTGGGTTGCCACTCACCAACGAGACACTCTCCGCATTAAGCGGCGAGGCCTGCGCTCGGATCGCAACGGATAGATTTGCCAACCTCTATCTCATCGTAGACCCATTGCATCTTTTCGTGTTACTCCGCTCCAACTGCAAACCTTCGTTAGATCCCGATCCATGCCGACATTGCCATCTTTGAACCATTTCGCACCCAATCCGAGTCATTGAGACTTGTTGTCAAGCTCAACAATTCTTTATTTAGCTCCCGACAAGAGCATGCCAATCACGGTCGTTACACTCTCCCCCACTCAACTTGTGGCGATGCCCTCAACGCCGATACATCAACACCTTGGAGATATATGGGAGATGTTGCACCGCAACTCACTTTGGTTCCGCTAGGTTCCCAGACTCAAGGAACTACATAACTTTCTCCTCGTCCCTCCATAACCTTTTCGCCGTGCTCCCAGCTCGTCGTCTGGGGAACAGAACCTTGCCAAACCACCAAGAACTCTCATCAAACCTTTTCCCGTGGGTTCTGGTACGCATGGCTTTTACCTGATCGACTCGCTGTTCCGGGTTGTCCAGGACATTCGTCGAGCCCCGAGTAGGAACGTTGCGCACTAGGTCTTCCTCATCTGGACAATGTGCCCGCAGTTGTGAGATATGGAAGACGGGGTGTATGCGGAGGTGCAAAGGCAGATTTAGCTTGTACACAACTAGGCCAACTTTCTAAACGAGTTCAAATGGGCCATCACATTTCCGCACCAAGGACGTGCTCAATCCTTTGGACACTTTGAATTGAATCGGGTCCATGCGCGTAAAACTTTGTCGCCGACTTGGAAGTCTACCTTTCTGCGTTTCTCGTCTGCAAACCTTTTCATCTGATCTGTTGCCTCGGTGAGGTGATACCTCGGCAGATCAACTCTCTTATTCCAACTTGTCACGAGCTCGGCCGCATCAATGTTCGGACCATTGTATCCTCTCATTACAGTATGGGGTGTGAGTGGTTATTGCCCCTTAGCCAACTCGAATGGTGATTACTTCGTCAATCCACTTTTCTGTAAATTGTAACTGAACTGAGCCACGTCAAGCAACCTTGGCCAGTTGCTCTGATTGGCCGTTACGAAATGTCGCAGATAATCCTCTAGCACCATGTTGATGCGCTCAATCTGTCCATCCGTTTAGGAATGGTAGCTCGTGCTCATCAACAGCCGTGTGCCCACCAATTTAAACATCTCACTCCAGAACTTTGATGTAAACCTTGGATCTCTGTCAGAAACAACATTAAGGGGCACTCCCCAATTCTTGACTATATTCCGGAAAAAGTAGTCTGCTGCTAACTCCGCATTGCAGGGTTGCGCACAAGCCACAAACACTGCATACTTACTAAACTGATCAACAACCACCAGAATGTTGGAGAACCCACCAACATTCGGTAGCTGCGTGATGAAGTCTAGACTCACGCTTGCCCACGGCCGCACAGGAACCGGAAGAGGTTGTAACAATCTGCCTGGTTGCAAATTCACCGACTTGTCTTGCTAACAAGTGAGGCAAGACCTCACATACAGCTCGACATCATCGTGCAAATTTGGCCAGTAGAAGCCCTGCTCCAGCAATGCAGTCATGCGCTTTTGACCTGGGTGTCCAGCCCAGATCGAGTCATGACACTCATGCAGCAGTTCTTTGCGCAACTCCTTCCACTTTGGAACATATAACCTGCTCTCAGCATAGTACAACAATCGCTCCTTCAAAGTAAACCTTCTTGTCCTACGAGCTCGGACTTGAAGTACAATTTGATGTGCTTGCGAGTCATTCTCTAAGCCTTCACGGTTCCAAATCCTGAATATCCTCGGCGATGGCTATTTGGCTGGATGACTCCCTCAAATTCCCCAAAGCGTCGAGTTGGGCTTTACTACTCAATGCATCAGCAACAACCTTTATTTACTTGGATTGTAGACGAGCTCGAAATCGAAGTCGGCGAGGAACTCTTGCCACCTCGCTTGCTTAGGTGTAAGCTTCGCCTGAGTCTTGAAATATGTGGAACTAATATTGTCGGTCTTTACAACGAATGGAACCCCAATAGGTAATGTCGCCATACCCTTAGGCAGTGCACAATTGCAGTCACCTCCTTTTCACGCCGAGCAGTTCCTTTCTTGATCGTTTAGCTTTCTTGACTCAAAGGCAACTGGGTGCCCGTGCTGCAACAAAACGCCCGCAATGGCATAATCCGACGCATTTGTTTGAACCTCAAAAGGCTCGCTGTATTTAGGCAGAGCAAGCATTGGCTCTGCAGTGAGCTTTTCTTTCAGCAACTCAAATGCATCCTGCTGCTTTTGACCCCACTTCCAGCTTCTATCCTTCTTGAGCAAGTTGGTGAGAGAACTTGCAATCTTGGAGTAACTCATCACGAACTTGCGGTAATAATTCACCAAGCCCAGAAATTGGCGCACTTCATGAATATTCTTCAGCGACTCCCATTCTTGGATCGTTGTTAGCTTCTCTGGATCGGGCTAGATCTTGTCGTGTCCAACAACATGGCCAAGAAATTGTACCTCCTCTTAAGCAAACATGCACTTCTCCTTCACAAAGAGTCTGTGCGTTTGCAGTAATGAAAATACCTCAACAAGCTGCTCCTTGTGCTTGACCAGCGTCTTATTGTAGATTAGAATGTCATCAAGGTAACCCACCACACACCGATCTAACAGAGGCCTAAAGATGTCGTTCATTAGTGTACTGAAGGCAGTCGGGGCATTGGTCAAGCCGAATGGCATGACCAAGAACTCGTAAGAACCATAATGAGTTGTAATCGCAGTCTTTTCCTCGTTGCCAGCAACAATGCGGATCTCGTAATATCCCTGCCTTAGATCAAGCTTTGTGAAGTACCGAGCCTCCACAAGTCAATCAAAGCTATCCGTAATGAGGAGCAACGAGTACTTGTTCTTTATAGTCAGTTTGTTGAAAGCCTGATAATCCACGCAGAGCCGAAGTGATCCATCCTTCTTGCGCTAAAACAGCACTGGGAGTGCATAGGGAGAGCGAGATGGCCACAAATAGCCTGCCTTGGCGAGCTCACTTAACTGCCTCTTCAACCCCACCATTTCGGGGCCTGAGAGACAGTAAGGAGCTCGAGCAGGCAGCCTTGCTCCAGTCTCTAGCTCTATCGCATGATCCACGTAGCGCCTTGGCAGTAACACCGCAAGAAGTTGGTCAGGCATCACATCGGCAAAGCGATCCATGACTTCTTGCATGGCTGAGGGATTAGAAGACTCAGAGTGTTCTCCTTCATCCCAGTCGCTGGGCAAGGTAACCAAGAACTCATTTTTTCCCTTTCTTGCAACTCTTTTCAAACTGAGCGCGCTCGAAACTCAATTAGAGTCATTGTAACACACTGTTGGGACAATGCAAGGCTGCGTTGGATCCAACATCAAAACGCAACCCAGGTAAGGAGCCACGACCACCGCTCCTTAACGCAAGAATTCCTGTCCCAGAATTAGCTTAAACTCCTTCATATCAATCACCACAAGATTTACGGGGGCTTGCCAAGACCCAACCCACATAACGGCATTCTTGATATCGTCGCTTACCTTCTGTGTCGGGGCACTTACGACTTTGAAACTAGACTTGGTAGGATCCATCTTTAACCCCAAAGATTTAGCTCTACCTACAGACATATAGTTATGTGTTGCGCCAGAATCAATCATTGCTAGCACTTTCTTTTTGCCAAAGAATTTCTCCAGGTAGCATAGATCGTGGTGACTTGCAATGCTCGGATTCCCCTTTAATTTTATAGCATCTTGCATCACATTCAACAATTACAACGCGCCCATCTCAGGAATCTTGGCAGCATAAGACAGCAATGAATTAACACAGCCTTGGTCTGGACACTCCCGAGCCCAATGGTATGGACAGCCGCAGATAAAGCAATTTCTTTCTCTATCCGGCTACTTGTCCTTCGCAGGTCCGGATTCTTGATCTTTTTGTAACCGTTACCATTGTTCTGCTTCGTCTTGTTCTTTGGGTTGGCCGACTTTTGATATGGGGGACGCTGATCGTTCTTTAGCCTAAAGGCTTTCCAACGATCTCCAAAGTCGGATCTCGCTCCGCCGAAGCCTCTAGCCGCGTCGCCCTTGTAGTCTAGCAACCCATCAACAACAGTAACCGCCTCCGCAACTGTCTGGACTTTCTGACATTGTAGCTCTTCGGCAGCCCAGGGTTGGAGATTCCTCATGAACAGATATAACTTCTCAAAATCATTGAGCTTCACACACTCTAGATCCAAGACTTGGAATGCACGAACATAGTCACGCACTTTACCCGCATGTTTCAACTCGTCAAAGCAAGCTCGAATAACCCAATCCGAGTTTCCAGAACGGAACTAATCTTGCAGAGCCGCCTTCAATTCGGGTCGAGACTTCATTGAGCGCAACCCTCTTACCAGCTCTTTCATCAGCAAGATTTGTCCGCCACCACAGCTTCACACTACCCGTGAAGCACGTAGTCGCCTTCTTGACTTGAGCTTTGTCGGTTAACCCAGAGGCGCTAGAAAGAAACTCTTCGACATCCCAAAGGAAATTGTCAACAGCCTTGTCATCGCGATCTCCATTGTATGAGTCGACAAGCATCAAAGCCTTAGAGCTCTGCAATCCCCTTTGGACAAGTAGGGAATTCTGTAGCGCCTGCCCATCCTGCACGAACTTGGATTCTTCGCGCAAGACTTCGATGGATTCCCGTAGCTTGTTGAGATCATCTTGCATGTCGGCATAGCCGGCCTCAAGGTTGATAGCACGATTGTTCAGCTCGGGAGCCTCCAATTGGTGCAAGAGCACCTAGGCTAAATCCAATCCCTATGTTTTTGTTGTGGCTTGTACTGACCCTAGCCAAGTCAGTTGTTTTCTTTTTGACCTTAGAAGGTCTTGCATGTTTGTACCTAGTTGGATAGGACTAGGATCAATCCAACTAGATGTTTAAGGTTTTGAGTGTGTTTAGTGTAATTTAGCCTAAATTGGGAATTTGGGGTCAAGAAGCCTAGAAGGCTTATAACATGGCTTAGATTTGTGCCTAAGAAGGCCTTTATGATGCTTTTACATCCTGTCATAATGATTGGAGGTCATTAAACTAAGTTTTAGGCAAAGATGTAAAAGTTGCTAAAATGTTGCTTGATAACATTTTGCAACTTTGCAATATTGTCCAACAACATTGTCAAGTTTGATTCCATTCGGTGAGTCGACAAGTTAGTTAATGGTAGTAGCCTAAAAACATGGAGAAGGCATATTTAGAGATCATGAAGCCCATTTCCCGAGGTAAGGGTGATGTAATGCAAGTTTTTTGAATAGCAAGAAGAACTTTGTTTTTTGGTTGCATACACAGTCTACTATTTTTGTGTTTGAGCATTAGTAGATGGATTGAATAGTACAAGTTAGTGTTGGATTTGAGTTGTAGAGGTAGATTTGAGCAACTTTTGTTCAGTGTACAAGTTTCTATGTGTTCATTAGAATAGGTTTGTAAAATATTTTGTAAGTAGAATAGTTGTTGTGGTTGTTCAGACAGTTTTGAGCAAAATGGCTCCCCCATAAATCTCCACCGTGCATTTCATCATGGAATGGAGGAATATGGAAGGGGAGCCTCTGTATAGTGTATATTAGTAGAAGAGGATCAGGAAAGTTGTTTAGCTAATTTTCATGGCAAGCCCTAGGCGAGACTGGAGTACCCGACTAGGAGATTGCTAGTGATTAATTTTGTTTGATTGCAAGGATACCATTGGGAGTAGCAAACCACGCAAGGTTTTGTAAACCTAGAGGTCATACAAACCCCTCCTAGTAAAGAGAAGACTACCAATCCATCTTGATACATTTCCAAGCATAAATCATCTGACTGCACTTATTTAGCCCAATTAGTCCTAGTCCTTAATTCTAGTAATCTATTGTACGGACACCCTAGGACCCTAAGACCTACAAAATCCTTTGAGTTTTGAAAAAGGGTATCTGAATCCCCACTTTGTTTTTGGGGTTGTTTGGGGTTATTTTGCAAGAATTGGGAAAAAACTATCAGATAGGGCTAGTAGAGGCATTAGGCCTAAAAGCCAAGATTGAAGGTAAACTGAAAAGTTATGTTACCTAGTCACCAATGGGATCATCTGGAGCCTAGGAAGATGTTGAACATAAGAAGTATCCTTGCAGACACTTGTGGAGTTGGGAAGTTGAAAATGTATTGGAACCATCCAAGAAGGAGTGAAAGAGAAAAGTGCAATTTGGTGATAATTGTCTCCTTGTGAAGCACAATAGTTACCTACTCTCAGAGTGGTATTGGATTAGTCCATACTAGTGTAGTAAGGACTAAAGAGAACCTAAGAGGAAGCATAGGGTCTAGAGAAGGCTAGGAATAGTGGAGGTCCTAGGAAGCTTGGGCAAGCACACTTGGTCACATCTATCAGATTGGTATCAGAGCCAATAAGATTTGGCTTGTGGTGATTGTTTCAACCAGCAAAGTCAGTAGGAGAATCTACAATGGTGACAAATGCAGAGTTGGCAAAGAAGGTGGATGAGCAAGAAGAAGAGAACAAAATGCTCCGAGAGAGATTGGCACAATTGGAACACAAAGTGGACCAAGTAGAAGAAAAGACTGAAGAAGTGAAGGATAAGGTTGAAGGAGAGAGAAAGGAGATTACCTTAGATGATGAGGTCCCTGAAGCTGACCCTATCCTCACTAAAGAACCATTCTTAAAAGCACTAAAGGCTTTGAGTGGTAAGGCATTGAAAGGAGTTCCTATCTTCACTGGAAAGATGGAACCAGAGATAGTCCTAGACTGGATAGAAGGACTAGAGAATCACTTTGAGTGTGATGGCATAATAGAAGCTCAGAAAGTGAAAGTAGCTAAGGCAAGACTAAGAGGGTCTGCACTCACTTGGTGAAAATTCATCCAAGATGAGAGAGAAGGAAAGAAACCCATTTCCACATGGAAGGCTATGGTAGCAAAAATCAGAGATGCATATATACCTGAAGACTATGAGATTCAGTTGCATAAAAGGAGACAAAGTCTGAGACAGAAAAACTTGGATGTGAACTCTTATACTGAAGAGTTTCAAAGGCTATGCATGAGGTCTCGAGTTGTAGAAGATGAGAAGGTGAAGGTAGCTAGATACTTTAATGGTCTCAAGTGGACTATTCAAGATGAGATGAGTCTCTTAACCCCTGATACTATTCAGAGATGCCACCAAATTGTAGTTAAGGTGGAAGACAAGTTAAGAAAGAAGCAAGACTCAAGCACTACCAGAGGTAGAGGAAAAGGGGGAGATAATAAAGGATAGAGAGGTGGATATGTGTAAGGAAACTCAGGTGCGGAAACAGCTTCCTACACTAATCTCTAAAGGAAAGTATTGTGCAAATTCTTTTAAATCCTTACAATTTCAGATTCATTAACTACTTTAACAATGATATTGCAGCCATA
>MU227244.1:4505541-4518088 GCA_018584345.1 Thuja plicata
ACAAATGGCCTACCACACGATAATATGAACTATTCCTTACTACATCACAACCCGGACATTTCCAACAGAATCCACCACCTCCGGGAAGGGCACTTAAAATTTCAACATACTTCCACAAAGGAGAATCGGAAGGGGGTTCTACTATTGGGTCAATATTGCGGTTGCCTACTGAGGAAAAGGTAGATGCCATTGTTGTTCCTTTTCCTATGACAAGAAATTTGTATACATATTCAATATAATAATAAAACAAGAGAATGTAAAATTCTAGAAAATAATGGACAAATGAAAGAGAAATGAAAATAAAATAAAATGCTTAAACAAAAACAAAAACTTGAAGCAAATGGAACAAGAACTTACCTCTTCCACTCATTGTAAGCTTGCACAGGTGTAGAAATGAGGCACAATCACTTGAAGAAGGTCCACAAATCAAGCTTTCAACTCCTCCTTGCACAACCAAGCTCTTGCTCAAACACCTATTTCCTCTTGCTCAAGACCAAATAAGCTGTTTGCACACCACAAATGAGAATTAGAAGCAAACAAAAGCCTTTAAACTCACCTTTATAGGGTTGTGGACGCCAATTTTTTATAAATTTTGGCATAAAAAAACGTTTTCACTTAAACCGCGCCCGGAATTCGCCTTAAATTAGCCCCAAATTCAATTTTTTTTGCCAAATTCGCCCGGGTTCGAACCCTGCCAACCCGGGTTTGAATTTGGTTTGCAAAATTCGGACCCTGCCCAGACAACCCGGACCCGGACCACAAACTGGTTCGAATTTGTCCGGGTCCGGGGGGTCCAGGGCCGAACCCGGTACCTTAGAGTTTAACCTTATTTATTATTCTTTCATGTCTAGGCTAATTTAACAAATACCACTTATAATAAAAGACAGAAAATAAGCAACAAATTAAGAAATTGACTGATTCTAGCCCATATTATAGGGCAGATCTTATTACCCTTCAATTTTCAAGAAGGGAGAAGACATTGGAGGCAATCTCCAAAGCACTTAGAGACCGCTGATAAACTCCCTCAAAATTTACAAATCAGCCTTTAACCTGTCTTGGACTTAAGCCCTCAAGGCTAAAGAGAACGCTGGTCCCTACCCTATCTTGGGAGTTATCCTATTGAATTTAGACTGCCCCTCTTTGGTTGCCTCAGCCCTTCCCCTCTCATATCTCAAGCAGTAATAACATCTGGGTCTTATAATATGTTATGGTTCCATTAGTAATTCAGATTACATGTTCATATAAATATGTGTGTGAGAGACTACTATTAAATTATTAATATAACAGAGTATGTTTCAGAAATTCCTGAATTGTAACAATATTCTATTACTTACAGTCTTTGCTATCACTATTCGGATGGCACGTATTACTGATGTAAATTCCACTTTATCTCCAGTACGGTTCGATAATGATCCTTTCTTCCTGAGCCATGCCTGAATGTTGATTGGGGACTGCTTTCTTATATGTTTGCAAGGATAAGTCATTTAACCAATAGACATACCCCGTGCCCATTCACAACAATTTGCATCCCTTAACCGCTATCTTTGTTATTGTAAAACATGTCTTTTCATAGCATGATCATTGTTCTGCTAGTTAACTTTGAGTAGTGATTAATTGTAGTTTCTTTGTGCTCCTATTGCCGTCTCAACCTCTAATCAATATCAATGGGTCCTTAAGATTAGTCTTCTTTTATTGTCGTCGCCTATGACTCTTGTTACCAGATTTAATCATATGAAATGTTGACAACTTGCATGGACTCAGGACGTTAGTCAAACTAGCTAAAACTCTTCGTACGTGGCCTTGCGAATGCTATGCCACCGGAAGATGGGTGAGTTTCGTGTATGACTGTTTGCTGGTATCATCGATGTGAATCATCGACAGTGTATTTCCCTTATTAATTATTATTAATTTATTAATTAATAATTATTAATCTGTGAACAATTGATATATATATATATGTGTGTGTGTGTGTGTGTGTGTGATTTGATATATGATTTAATCATTTATTAAGTAATACTTATTTATTTATCAGTTAATAATTATTTATTTTATTAATTAATAATTGTTTATTTATTAATTAATATTTATTTATTTAATGATCAATATATATTATTTATATATTTGATTAACTACTCAATTAATTATTTAATAATAAAAATAATTTATTTATTTATTTATATTTTGAATACTTATTACATATAGGGGATATTACAGTCCGCCCCTCCTAAATTTGCTTGTCCTCAAGCAAAGGTTTGGGTGCTCAAAAATATATGCTCCCTCCCAAGTTGCATCTTCTTCCAGCAGGCCTTTCCATTTGATAAGATATTCTGGAATAGTCTTATTTCTCAACTTCTTCTCCCTCATGTTGAGAACCCTTTCTAAGTTTCTGGTTCTAGGATGAGTTTATCCTCATCATCAAGTGGGGGTAATTCCTCACATGGAGTAATTTGTTGTGCAAGGACTTTCTTTAGCCGTGAAACATGGAAGACATTGTGGATTCTACTATTCTCAAGTACCTCTAGTTCATAGGCTACCTCACCAATTTTCCTTAAAACTTTGTAGGGTCCGTAGAATCGTGGCTTTAGTTTTCGCTTCACTAGTTTTTATAGACAGCTGCTTATAGGGTTGTAACCTCAAGAAAACCCAATCCCCAACTTCAAATGTTTGTTCAATTCACTTTCGGTCAGCATTAATCTTTTGCTGGTTCTGTGCATGGTGTAGGTTATCTCTGAGAACTCTCATAATGTCAATGTTTTGTTGTGCAAAATCTCTAGCTCCTGGTACCTTACTTTCTGGAAGAACCAAACTCCCAAAAGAAGTGGCTTCATAATTGTATAATGCCTTGAATGGGCTCATTCTGATGGATAGATGGTGTGGTATTGTAACAGTACTCACTAGCCATTTTACCCATGCATTCTGTTGGCCTGTATCATAATTCCTCAAGTATCCTTCTATCCATTTATTAACAATTTTTGTCTGTCCAATGGTTTGAGGATGATAGCTTGTACCTGGTGTCAATTTAGTGCCACCAAATTTTAGCTTGTCAATGTTTAGTGTTTCTTGCCAATGGAATAGGTTTCATTTTAAAGATGTTTTGGATAGAGTTTAACATATTCATTCAAGAGGCCATACACAATGCTAAATGCCAGAACAATACCAACTTGAAGTTTTCAATTAAAGAACTTAACATTCAGCCATGAGAGTTCAGGAACTACCTTTATTAAATCTTCCAACATTAAATTAGGTCTGAGTTACATTTGCAGAAGAACAATTGTAGCATTCACTCCCAAGTGTGGTAACAAGTCACAAGCTTTTTCCAAAGAATACGTGATCAATTAACTCTTCTAAATATTTTTGAAACTGTATATTTCTTTGAACAGCAGTCAACTCTTTTCTCATGTGATTAATAGTGAACAGATAAGTACAGCAATCAGAGTTGCATTCAAATACAAAGATCACATTCGGTTCAAAGGTAACCTCAAATCATTCACTGTCCCAGTATTATCAGATCTGAAGCGCTCAGAAAATTCTCCAAAGTTGATGTACTCCTCCAAAATCCCTCTGAATGACCAATACCAACTCCATGTTTTGCAACAATATGAAGTCAGGCAATTAGTCCACAGAATAATTAATTATTACAACCTGATTTCAATCTCAGTTTATTCCCACGTAAGCAGTGATATAGGGCTTCAAAAGGGACGATTTCCAAAAATAAAATAAAACCCTGAACCCTTATTTATTCTTAACTGCTCAGAATTAGACGCCTAAGGTAGGAGCACAAATTTAAATAATACACATAACCCTTTCTGCCTTTATGATTTTTTTCCTCTTAATTTGATGGTTGCTCAACCCAGAATGATTCTTCTGAATGAAAACTTGATTTCAAACCCTGTCATTCTTCATTGCAATTAAAAGAACTGAAAAATCTTCATCGATGCTTGAAAACCAAGTCCAAAATTGCACAAAATTTACCAAAACTGAAATCCAAATGTGCCTTTGAATAACACCCTGAAGAGATCTCTCACCCTCGAAGATGATGTTCTCAAAGGAGTTTTCCGTCTCCCAAGAGCTCTGAAAACCAAACCCTGCAAAATACTTTTCCTCCAAAATCTTCACGCACCAAAAATGAGCTCCAAATATTAATTTTATACTTTACATAATCCAAAGCCAAAGTGGAGAATTAAAAATATTATTTTATTTAATCCTTATGTCTCCCAAACTCCACGCCCAGGATTGAAATTTTACTTTAATAAACATTAAAATATTTCATTTTTTCTTCGCTTGGGTGCACAAACCAAAGTCACATTTAAAGAATTTACCTTTTTAACTTTGAACTCCCTTTAGCTCCAAAAATGACCTTTTCATTAAAATAATGAAAAAATGACACTTAAGGTCCCGGTTTATACATCCACAATTTAAAACTTCTCGTCATGGTTCCAATGAGCCATTTTACTAAGGTGCTTGTAAAATAATTTAATATTATTTAAGCATCCTTTGTAAAATTAATTAAAATATACCATTAATGCACCAAGTTTGCAAAAATTGTCGAAACACGTCAAAATGAAATCTGATCGCACCGAAGTGATCACGATGAAGAATGATGACAAACAAAACCAATTAGGCGACTTACTATAAATAGACGACCTCTCAAAGATTCTTGGAAAGCACACGAAAAGTCATTAATTACTTCTAAAAGATGCATATTAGTCCTCTAGACCACCTGAGCTCACTAGTGATATCAAATAACTCATCTGACAAAATAAACATCCACTGAGAGACTCAGCCAACTGCAGCGTAAGGGAACCCTAAAATGGGAAAATTATGAAACCCTCATCAATATTCACTGGTTTTGGTGGTGAAAGAGTCAGTCTAGCTGGTTGAGTGATTTCATATAGGAATTACCAGTGTTCTTCATTGAGTTTTTGTAATTCAAGGTTGCAGGACATGAAGATATTTGAAGTTTTTTGATAGCAGATAGCGAACCTGATTTTGGTGTTATTATTACCTATTTGTGGTGCTTTGAGAGTTTATTTCAGTGCTCCTTTGAGCTGGACGTACACCTACCACTGCAGGTCGTTCCCCTCATGTTTGGTGATAAATGCAAGGGTTTTGATCTAAGCATTCTGGACACTGATCAAATCACTCTCTAAGAGCTATTCAACCACATTGCAGGTATATTTCAGTGCTTAGCAGCTGGTATTGATTTTCTAGAGATGTCTTATTTCCTGCAAGCCATCCAGGCATTTATTGGCACGTTTTGAAGCTTGGGTCGGATTTTTGGGGGGTTTTGAGTCTGCGATTTCTTCAAAAGGTGGTGCCTGGTTCTGGAGATTTCATGGCAAGCATTAGAAAGAAGATTTGGAGTCAAAAATAAAGTAATGAATTTTTAGGGACAAATAGCCCCTGTTTACAGCGCCTCATTAATGCTAGTATGACTATGGATTCATTGCAGATCTGTTAGTTGCTGATTGGCATCATTCATTGGCATTCAGAATGAAGTTTTCAGGTGTTTAATCCCTTGGGTGTGAGATAGAAGAGTAGTGTTTGGTTAGGTGGTTAGCTGGGCAAACTTTCACAGCTGTTCTGTCTCCAACAGCAAGCTAATTCTCAGTTTTAGGACCTGTTTCAGACATCTTCATTGCTGATTTGGAGGTATTTTGCATTGAATTTCATGTAATTATGCTTTGTTTGGAATGTCAAACTTACAGGAAATTTGTAATAGCATATTGAATGATCATTAAAAACTCAAATCAGAAATTCTTCTCAGTGTGAAACTCTCTATTTGCATTGTTTATATTGTCCTTTCATTTGGCAAAATTTCAAACAAAAAATGAGGGTGTCCCTACACAATGGTCACATCTACAACATGTAAGAAGCACTCAATATAGAAAGACAACTTACGTCTAAGACAGTACAGAGGAGTGGCCCATGTAACCTGGATATGCTAACCACATATGTCCACTATGATGGATCAATTGAGCACCTCTTTCGCAAGTAGAATATGACGAGGGACACCTCAGGAGTAGCTAAAAGTTGGTAACCTGTCCAAATAAATAGAAATAGACTAGAAAATAGTTGGGCCAAAAAAAGGACCACATCTAAAACACATAAAAACTGCTCAATGTAAAAAGACAACTTAGTCCTAAGAGGATACAAAGGAGAGGTCCATGTAACTTGGAAATGCTAATTGCAAATGTCCTCTATGATGGATCATTTGAGTACCTCTTTCCCAAGAAGAATGCAACGGGAGGCACTTCAGGAGTAATAAAAGTTGGTAACCTGTCCAAATAAATGCAAATAGACTAGAAGAGCAAGCTGACCTTGGAAAACCAGCTACCCCAACACCCAGCACAACCCAACAATGTTATCCCTTCTGAGGAACAAAATGCCAAAAATGGATACCTCCCACAGATCAAAGCAGAATCACCCATAGATCTAAGGGTGAATATCAAATGAATTTGAAGATACTCTTAAGGTGAAGTGGTTGGGTTACGTATTTGGCTCAGTATTTTTGTTTCTTAATTCAAGCCTTTCAAATGTGAATTACTCACATTCATAACCAGTTTCAAAACACTACTGATGCAGCTGCTGCTTTTTTAATAACAGCATTGACAAGGAGAACATGAAGTCCTACACATGAGTCGTAAAAGCAAATGAAGTTGTTCCTCTCAAGAATTCTCTATAATGAAATAACATTGCTCGCAAGTCTATCTCGTGCAAACCTACAATTCTTTCCTAATCTCAACTTTCTTTTCTTCAACAACATGCTTAGATTCTCTGTTTGATTAAGTGAGAAGTGGCTTGGAAGTGAGGCATTGACCTTTTATTGCTTAGTTGCTTTTTCCCTTCTTTAATTTGGTATTGTTGCAGTGGGAGATGTCTCTATTTTTGTATTCTTTTGGACTAGGAAATATCCATTCAACTGTTGAGGGATGTCAAGAGTAAGAAATATATCCATTGAGCTGACATCTCCAGTCTGCTTGAGGCGTCTTCTACATTGTCAAAACATCTCCTGCATATCTCACACTACCTAGGAGATGCGCCCTGTCTGTGAAACAAATACCTAACCGAGATATGCATAGAGTCTTCCTTCGCATCATATGCCTTATTGTAGAAAATAAAATAATCGATAAAAAACAGTACCTTGTTGCAAGCATAGTTGCATCCGAAGAAAATGCACATCCTGAAAGAGGTCGATCATCTCCAATTTCACTACAATCCATAATAATCCTGGATGCCTGTTCTAATACACAATTCAATTCCGCGTCTTCATCTTCATCGGGATCTGCTCTCCTCCTTTTAGCTCTTTGTATCCTCGAAGCTGCCCGAGGGAGTGAAAATTTCATAATTTCAGTTCGAGCTTTTAATAACTCCTGGGAGCCTATCGTATAAAAAGGATAAGACTGAGGCCCTTCCGTGTCCTGAACATCTTCAGCAGCAGCATTTGCAGCTGCCTCTTCTTCTTCTTGAACCTTCATAAGCTTCTCAAGTTGACCTTCTGAATCAAGCTTTGTCATAAGCGTTCTGAGCCGATCACGTCTTTCCATCTCCCTCTCACCGAACAGGGTAACAGGCTCATTCAATCGCCGAAGACGGGCACGGACAGCAGAGTCATTTGTAGGCACAGCCAATGCATAAGCCCGCCTACGCATCAAAAGCTCCTGAACCAATTGTTCCTGCCTCTCCTTAACCTTTCTAATCTCGTCAGTAATCTCATAGTCTGCTGCGGATGAATCATCTGGATGTTCAGGGCTTGAAGAAGGGGTTTCATCTTTGCTGTCTGAATCTGGCCCTTGCTCATCATTACTGTCTGGAGGGCGGGCAGACAGCACGAAGGAGGGAGGAGGAGCTACAGGCCGAGGAACAGGTGGTACAAATGGGGGCCTGGGAATTATAACTGGAGTAGGGGCAACAGGTAGAACTCCAATCTGTTGGGAAACAGATATAGATGAGCTAATTAAATTATTATCAAGCGGGGATGAAGGAGGAAAATTTGGTGCAGCCCCAGCAGGCACTGCAGGAAGAGGGGCGAGGGGCATAATGGGAGGAGGAGGAGGAGGAGGTATAATTGATGAGGATGCTAAGGTCTTGGGAGGGATAAATGGAGGAACAATTGCAGGAGGAGGAATAACTGCAGAAACAGCAGCAACTGGTGCTGAAGTTAGGGGAACTGCTTCTGTGGGATTTAAAGGTGCTGGTGGAGGAATAGTTATGTCCATTGGGCTGATTCCGGACGTAGAAGGATCCAACCCTGCTGATGTAGGGGGTTCGTCCATGGTGCCCTAAATTTTAACCTTGTTGTTACAAATTCTTCAAGTTTCCTGCCACTTGGAACCCAAGATCACTTCAAGACAGCATTGGGTCAGGTTTTATGACTCTACCCCACTTTGAATTGCATCCATGCACTGCAAAACAAAAATACAGTGCAGTAAAACTTAGTACGCTTCTTTGCAAGATTTTATTTTACTTAAAACCATAAGAACAACTACCATTGAATTGGAATGTGTGCCTCCGCTCACTTTGAATTACATGATCATACAAAGAATAACAAAATAAAGTAAATAAACTGCCCTAAAACTCAAAATACTTCTGCCACAATTTTTTTCGCAGTTGGTATCGACTTATCGATGGAAATCCAAAAGAACATTTCGACACAGCATTATAGAAATTTAGCATAGTATGCTGTTAAAAAAACATCCCATAACTACAAAAAGTGAAAAATATATATAGCCGTTTACGTACCATTTTTGTTTTCCGAACTCCCGCAGCAACAAAAGCATAGAATGATTGGGTTTCCAGAGGAGTTTGATTTTGATCCACTCGTGAACTATTTAATTAAAATATAATAAAACAATATGTGAAGCAGAAAAAGATGAATGAAAACATTTCAAACCCGCAAGAAAAACATATAGAATCGGTACGAAATACTTAATTTATTTGGACCCTACCTATGAAATCTTATTTACGATAACTATCTTTAATTAAAGAATATTTTTATGGGAGAGGATCTAGTAGTTGAATATCTTAATTTTGCACTTTTAAAATTTTAATATGGAAATTTATGTCACTCCTAAATTTTTACATAGCTTATTTGGCAAGTCTCCTCCTTATAACTAGGGTTTCAATACCACATCATCAAATATGATGCCACGTCATCATATTTTTTGCAAGGTGTCCAAAATAGCCCAACAAAAAGTAAGTGTGATACTTGTGCACTAAGTAATATTTTATTGGTGTGTTGATGTGTCATCACATGATTCGTTGCTTTTTAGAACAAAGGGATTATTGTTGATGGCAGAGGATATTTGACGGGGACTGGTTTCAAGCTTGGGGTTTTGGAGGGGTGCAAATAGTGGCTTGGTTTGGTTTCTTTGGGGGCTTTGCTCCTGAGTCAGGTTATGGTTTCCTACACAATGTGTGTTGGGGTGCTTGGCCCATGGTTATTGCCCACGAAGGTTTTGGGGGCACTCCGCGGATATGGAGAATGTTGAAGGGGGAGCTTGTTTCTGGCTTCCCTAGTTAGATTTAGTGTTGGTTTTCTGAGGTGGAGATTATGTTTAGTGAAGGCTCTCCAAAGTTCTGGAGAATGATGTTGGCTCTTCACTATGGAGAGTTGTTTCGCTTGAGTGGTCATTTGCCTGCTGACATTCTTCAGGTGGAGAAGTGGAGTGTCCAGCTTGCCAGGAGGGGGGCTTGGTGTGGTTGGTTTGCCTCTTTTTCCACGATGTCTTTGGCGGCAGTGGTCTTTTCTTTGAGACTGTCCATAGTGGCAATCTTGCTTGAACTGTCATCCCTATTCGCATAGACAATAGATTCAGTTTCTTAGTTTTGGTTGACGTGTGCTACTAGTGTGGGGACAATCTCCAAGAATTTGATTCGGTTTCTTGGTTTTCGTTGACGTGTGCTACTAGTGTGGGGACCTTTCATGAGTTGCTGGAGATGGTGGGTGTTCAGTCTGCGAGGAGGGGAGCTTGGATATGTTGGTTCACCTCTTCTTTTTATGCTAACAATCTTCAGGTGGGAAAGAGGAGTGCTCATATTGCCAAGAGGGGGGCTTGGTGTGTTTGGGTTGTTTCTCCTTTTTCATGATTTTTTGGCAGCCAATGAAGCTTTTGGGGTTATTCCTTGGATGGAGAGTATTGGAAGGGGAGCTTGTTTCTGGTTATCCCAGTTGGATTTGGTGTTGGCATTGTGATGTGAAGTTTATGTTTAGTGAAGGCTCTCTAGGGTTCTGGAGAACGATGTTGGCTCTTCACCATGGAGAGTTATTTTGATTGACAAGCTCCTTGCAGCCTGAGTTATCGACCTTATTGTGATGGGTGGGGCTTCCTCTTTCAGCTCTTTTATGCTTTGTGTGGGACTATCCTTTTGTTTAGTTTGGGCAGTGGTGTCTCCTTCTCTTATGGCCAGGTGAATGTTAATAGTTTCCAAGGGCTCACTTTGGGGTTTTATTTTTTGTTGAAGTTTGCAGCTGGTTTGGGGGATTTTCCCAACCCTTTGGTTATGTGTAGTGTGTTATATCATGGGAGGTGGGCTTGGTACTTTCTGTCGGTCCGTTATTTCACAGTTCCTATGGAGGTGGTGTAGTCTCCTATTGAGGTGGGGATTATTTTCATGAATTTGGACGTGGATGAGTCTCCTATTGAGGGAGAGATTTTCTAGGCTCCCTACTGTGGACGTGTTGATGGATGGTGGTATAACGGTTTGTGTCTTGATGTGTTGATATTTCTCCTTGTTGTTTCTATTGAGGTGGGCCCCTTTGCTATTGAGGTGAAAAGGGAATTTGCAGCTGGTGTTCAGATCAGCAATTAGAGTGCGGTTATTATTCACAGGATGACATATGATAGCCTTCTCTATTCCAAGGGTTGTGGTTTGTACCCCACATCGTGGGTGGGCGGCAGTGTACTGACAATTGCCTCTCTTGGCACTTGCATTATAAATGGTCAGATGGAGCCTTTAGCTCTTTGTTGTACTTGGCATCTCTTGGCCTTGTGTACTCCAAGTAGCATTTCTTCTAAATTTTTTTGCTGACTATGTGTCGTTAATGGCCTTCTGTTATTTTTCTAGCACACTAGTTTGTGCTGATTTTTCCTTTACAACCCTATGGTTGTTAATATGTAAGGGTTCTAGTGATAGGGAGATACTTGGTATCCTTCTTGAGTTTTCTTGAACTCCTATAGGTCACTCCTAGGACCCCTTAGGGCTTCCTTAATCCACCCTCTACTACTTGGAAAGATCCACCTCTTTCCTCTACCAAGAATCTACCCATCTTGCTAGGTTCTCCATTTTGTCCTCTACAAGAACTTTCCACATTTACACCTTCCAAGCCCTCACCATTGGTTTGAGTTGCAAGAGGTCAAGGGCTTCATTTCACTCCAAGATGGGGTCTCAATTTGCCAAGGGCATTCATTTCCCAATTGAGCACTAGTTTCCTAGGATTTAGGCCTTATAGCCTTTTTCCCAATTAGGCCTCCTTAAATCTAGGAAATCACTATTTCAGCCATAAACTTCCAAAGGACCCCCAAAAAGGTTTTGGCAGTTCACAAGTATGGCAAAAACCCACCAAGATTTTCTAGGTCTCAAGGTTCAACTATGTCCATACACCCTATTTCTGAAATAGGGCTTCTTCCTTGTTTTTAGGCCTGTTTTGTGTATTTGGCTTCAAAACTTGGTAAGATGAGTTCTTGGACAACCCTCTTTGTTCTGGAGTACCTGCACAACATCAAACATCACATCCATGGCCTTCTTGGCTCATGACAACAACCTCTTGCAATTTTACACTATCTTCTATTTGATCTTCCTAACCGGGCTTCTCATTTAGCTCGCCTAGGGCAAGATCTTAAAAATCATTGCATGCACCTTCAGAGCTCCTCCTTCCAGATTCTTGAAGCTCCATGGACCTAGTCTCCATCCCCAAGTGGCCATACAGAACCAATGGTGGGAAGTGGAGTTAGGACACATCTTTGCTTCTCAGTCAGAACTGGACAACATATTGTCTCAAACAAAAGAATTTACAAAAATCAAAAGGAAATTAATTACAAGACTAACTATCTACTAAAAAAACCTTACAACATGCCCAAAAATGGCTTCACAAGATCACAGTCATCAATCTAATCCAAATACAACAAGAAAAAGCCAAAAATCCTCAAATCTGTTATACTGTCATTCAACAACTCTTGGCTCCAGATTATAAAATCTGTACAATCACTTCCCTCTACCAAAATTAGGGTTTTTTCCTCCTTATATCCCCTCAACACACATGTTCCACCCCTTGGATGGTTTCAAAAACACTTAAAACCTCGAAACCCTCTAAGACAACAAAATGTTGTCAACAACTTTTAAAAGTTGCTAATGTTGCATAGCAACATTTTTTTTCATCTTTTACATATTTCCCCTTTAGAGAGTTTTACTACTATCTTGACCTAACTTAACCTTAGTTAGACCTCTTAGGGTATCATAGGACCCTAAATACATGCAAACCATCAACTTGTCACTTGATCACATCATCAAGTACAAGCCATTAATGAGCCAAAAATGAGCTATTTGA
>MU227244.1:4526101-4557782 GCA_018584345.1 Thuja plicata
CCATTAATGAGCCAAAAATGAGCTATTTGAACCTAACAGAAACACAAATTGCAAGCTAACTTAACCATACTTGGTCTACATGACCTTATATATTTACAATGCCCTTCAAGAGGGTCTTCAACACCCTTACACACCCAAAATGACATGAGAACCACTATTCCAACTGGCTTCTCAAGGGTGCTCCTGCACCAGTTAGCCCCCTTGTTAGGTTGCCGCTAATATCAAAAACAACTTTAAAGTCACAACTATTGGTGCAATATTGTCAATTGGGAATTAAATTAACATGTGTAGACATTAAATCAACAAGTGTTATCGTAGCTATTGGAACACACTCAACTATTATGTCCTCTCCCCTAGTATCATAGCTTGTAAAAAGTTGAGGTGCCCAATTTTAATTTTAGATATTAGATTTACTTTCACTAGAT
Organism: Thuja plicata; assembly: GCA_018584345.1. Classification (NCBI taxonomy): domain Eukaryota; kingdom Viridiplantae; phylum Streptophyta; class Pinopsida; order Cupressales; family Cupressaceae; genus Thuja; species Thuja plicata. The sequence continues at coordinate 4,526,527 of MU227244.1, forward strand.
TTGGTAGAGTCTACTTTTAGATTTGGTGTTTTATTTTAATTGATAAATTGTCAAGTGGTTATTAGTTTATTAGTGAATTTCAATAGTAAAAGATCTAGTAGTTGCCTATGTATAAGTAATCGTTCATGTCTTGCATACCCAAGTTTCAATTACTATCTTTGCAAATAACCAATATGTCACAATCAACAGTCCACTAAAATATTTTATATGTACCAATATTTGTCTACTTATACCTATTTAATTTAAAATTGAATATTTATTAAAGGGGTTGTGCAACCTTTTTGTGACATATTGCATAATATTTAGGCGTTTGTGCATAAGTATTGGTCAAAACATTTATTAGAAGAACATGTATTAGAGCACTTATGCAAATTTATGTGATAGTTGTAAAGCACATTTATTGGAGCATCTATGAATAAGTAGTGTGTATCACTTTTAAATGACCATATTTTTACTTTTGTGCACATAGTGAATCTCAGTGCATTCATCATAACTACCCAAAAGGTAAAACAATAGCTTTAAGCTCTTAGGTCGCATACAAAGAAGCTTAGGGTGTGCAAAGTTAGGGTGGTTCTTTCCCTAGTTCACAAAAAGATCAAGTCTTGTTGAATGTAAAGGTATGTAAGGTTTTAAAGGGATGAAGATGGGATCATGAGTCAAATGACTTTGGCAAAATACATATTCTTCAGTCCTTAGTGCTAAGTTAAAAGAGGTTAATTTTTATGCTCTCAATATCAATATGTTACTAAACTATATGAAAAGTTGCTAAAATAATTCAAGGTGTATATTATAGTTTTAATTTGGGTATTAAAGAGGTTTTTAAAGACTAAAAAACTAGTTAGAGGAGGTCTTGAAAGTCTGTTAAGCCATTCTAAAAAAATCACCAAATGATTGTGCCATGTTTCTCCCATTAGTGACCTCTAGAATGTGATGTTGACCTTTGGGGGGGCAATGTGATGGTGACATAAATTTGAAGGAGGTTGCTAAGATTGAGTGATTGGTTAGAGGAAGTCTAAGAAGTGTGTATATCATTTGTGGAAAATAAACATATGGTCATTTCTTGCTTATCACACTAGCGACCTCCAAAATGCAATGTTGACCTTCTAGGGGCAATAATGATCTTCAGGGCTTTAATGACCTCTTGAGGTAATTTGTGACCTAATGCAATGATGGTGTTCAAATTTTCTTAACATTAAGTTCTAAAAAAGTATAATAAGTATTGTGGAAAAAGGTGTGTTATATGGTTATTTTTAAGGTCTGCCTTAGTTAAATTGTTATTTCAATTTATTAATTCAAGTATAGTGAGTTATTGAGTGTATGGATATTCAAGTGTATATGAATGAATGCAAAATAAACTAATGAAACAAGCATCAATATAAAATCAATTAACACTCAAATATTAGTCATGCAAACCTCTGATTGAGCACATTGTGAAGCTTTGCTCATTTTAGAATGTGGGGGCTCAACTTGTCAATATAACATTGACATTCCTTGAATATCAAACTGGTAGAATTTTTTTATAAAATTGGATGCTCATGAAATGGTGAGAAATAAGTTTGTTTATAGATTTTCAAAAGAATCAGATAGATAATTAAAATTGAATCAAGAATCTCAAATTTGATACATGATTAAGAGAACTCGTGATGAGATGTGACCCAAGCATGGGAGAGTTGATAATTACTTCAAATTTCATTTCAACCAAATATTTTTATATCAACTCAAGTTAATCAGGGAGATAATTGAGTTGATCGATAAGTTAAATTCCTATAGCGAGTAGTTAAATCAGTGCATGAGAGAAATAAGGGGGGTTGAATATTTACATGGAATAGTTAATTATTTGCTTGAATGAGCGAAGTGGATTTGTGTTGTTGAGTGGAATTTGGAGTAAGTCTATATGAACTAGTTAGACTTGGTAGTCAAATAGGTGAGGTGAAAATAGACAATTAAATAATTATATTATTGGTTCACATGAGGTAGAAATTAATATTAAATTAAATTATAAATGCATTATGAATGGATAATTAAATAAATAACTAGTTAAAAATGAATGGTGATGGAAAATTAATGAATAATTAATGGATAATTAAATAAATAAACAATGGCTAATATATTATGAAGTAAGTGTGGGGATTAATTTCATCCTCCACAAATATCTATCATGAGATGTCATGTAATTGGATTTTAATATTAATATGGAGAGTTACCCCCTCTTGTAGTACTTACCTCTAAAAAAATAGATAATTTTAGTGTAATTTAATTAAGTAATTAGAACTTTTTTAGTCAAATTGTGAGGAAGAAAATAATGCACCAACCTAGAAGTCGACTAGCACCTTGAGGGATACACGATTCCCTTCAAACCACCTCACTAAGCTGGCTAGGAGTGCCAGGTAGATCAGGCCCGAGTTGTAAGTAACTTCTTGGTTTGATGCTAGTGTTTGGTAAAGTGTGAGCAAATGAGATGAGAAATCAATTAATTAAAAGATAAATGTAATATGTGTTTAAGTGTGAATTGATTTGATTAAACATGAATTAAGTGATCAAACGATATGATTAAAATATTCTAATCATGGGAATTTAAAGGACTATAAACCATAGATAAACTACGAAACCCATAAGCTCAATTCCTTTGACAAGAGCATGGCTTAGAGGACGACAATGCGACTGTTGGATACTAGCATGATGTACTAGTGTCTCGCACAGGCTGAGTACGAACTTCACAAAATGAAATGAAAAGACAAGAAACTAAGTCTAGTCTATGAAAGCACAAGTAATGCTAATAACTAGAATGTAGATAAGAGAAGTAAAAATATTCTAAATGCACAGATAAAGAGAGATGGCAATAGAAATAACAGATTATGTGATCATTGGTGAAATGACAAAGAGAAGGGAGGAGGAATGAAACCTAGTTCGTAGGTTGAAAATATGGTCCAAACAAAGCTTCGAATCCACGAAACTGGCACACATACAAAGATAGAAAATTGTTGGGTCATTTAAGAGGTTTCCTTAGTCAAACCCCTACTTTGGTGTTTCCCCCTCCACAAATAGCCAATAGACACAATCTTTGGTGATAGGTAACCAATAATGGAGATAATAGTAACAATAATATGAAATAGAAATGATAAGGGATCGATGAATGCTCAAAAGACACAAAGAATGGAGATCAAAGACTCCCCAAATGCATGAAAAGTGCTTGGACATGTGTTGTAAGGCTAGATATAAAAGCTTGAAGCACCAACAATGGTGAAAAACTGACGTGGGAGTGCAAAATTGATAATAGATGGTTGTGTAGAGAATCAAGAAGCCGTAAAAATGCAAGTATGAAGATTGTATAAGATTGAGTAAATAGCCAAGAAGACCAAATGCATGCAAATGAGGGGTTTTTGAATACCCTAGATGGAATCTATGTAGAAAGCCATTATTCAAGGTGTTATAATCGTAGGGTGACAGGTTTATAATGCTCAAACAGTCCTCTACACATTTGCAGATTCGCAGACTAGAGCGTGTCGCATAGACATCTCCTTAGCACGCATGTGTCTGAAGGTCGTTAGAACTTCATTAGGTGGATTTGAGTTGGATGGAGAGATGGAAAGATTGCAAGGCTAAGCACGGGTGACGAGGTTTGTGTCTTAGGCTAAAGTTGGCAAAATGCCAAAATGGTATCTTACACGAGGGTGTCAAATTTACTCCATTACATTTTTCCCCCACATTAGCGAGCATATCATCCATAGGAAGAGAGCGAAGCTAAAGTAAGGAATTCTTACCTGACTTACCTATGAGAATTTAGTCACACAGAGTTTCCCCCGACTAGGAATTTTTGATTTAACACTGAGCTGGATCTAACATACTCAAGTATGCTAGATGATGAAGACACCTGTGATAGAGATCATTGATGGTACACTGATATGGCTAGCAAGTTGTGTTATGTCAATTCATATGATAGGGTGATTTTTTATAAGCTCTGATATGCATTGTGAATGCTAGATAGGTGATGAGACCATTTATTGTCTCTATTATATTAATCTTTATACTCTATTTTTAAGTATTACCAAAACATTTGTGGACTTATAATCAGTTGAACTTATGTCAAAGTACAGTTAGAACCATTAAACCCATGGGTAGAATAGATATGTCATGTTTTGCCAATATTATATATATTGCAGTATTTCATATAACAATCAGAATGTGTGTTCTAATATCTGGATCAATTTGATTAATTTTACTTGTATGAATATCTTTGCATGATAACTAACCTGCCAGGAAGTAGGAGCCGCTTGAGAGTGGTCGACAACATTTAAAGAGGACGTTGAAGACCAACTACGAATGAATAACCATCATGGCATTAGAAGACACAACTACTACAAATAAGGAGCCACTGTTCTAGAAATGCAGGGATGTAGCGCTGCTATATTCCCTTCGCGCTCCCAGCATGTTGACTTGGTCGCCCAGACTTCATTGCATATGTCATGGGCTGTTACGTTTCCTATTTTTCCTCTTTGGCATGGTTTCAGTCAGATTGTTCCTTTTCTATTTTATAATAAAGAATCAATCCTCTATTTATAGGGATGGGACTGTTAGTTTGTAAGTTCAGAGGTTTTGGAATACATTGTTCTGTTGCATCTTGCACAGCAAGTTCATTTCCAGTTTTATGTATCATTCTTATGTAATCAGTTCTTGAAATATAATGAAGTGACTTTTGGTTTATCTTCTGTGTTAATAGATTAGTAGAAGCCAACCAAGGGGGCCCATTTGGGAGGTGGATTAGAGTAGAGTAGAGTAGATTTACTTTAAGCATTTCCAGTATTCTAGATAGAAGATTACAGTTTCTTCCTGCAACATTCTACTTTGTGAATGTTCCTGTAGCACCTGCAAGGATAGTTTTAGTGAATGCTCTAGGTTGAAAGAATAAGCTTAAGTAGAGTTTACAATTTTTAGCATTCATTTCAGTAAGGAGTAAGTGTGTTTCCTTTCCTGTAGCTCTAGTATAGATTCCTTTCATGCATTTTACCTTCCTGTAGCATAGGTAGAATGACTCTTTAAGGGACTTAGTGCATATAATATGCCGTACCATTTCAAGTATACATCCCTGGGTTGACAAACTAAATGCACCTCATGGTGGGAGAAGTGATCCTTAGATTGAATTTAAACTATTCCTAAGAGAGGCCTTGAGCACGATAACTAAGCACCTATTGTGAGGTGGTTCATTTTTGGCGCTGCTGCCGGGGATTGTGTCAAGGTAAGAAACTTTATGAGTCATTTTCTATTTATAGCTAGTTTTTAAATAGTGGCTTGTGGTCCTAAATTGCTTCACTAGTGTGAAGAATTCATTTGCGTGCATTGAAGGGGAAGAAGAAGAGATGAATATGGAAAATTTCTTCTAGGAGAGTGCAAATTTGAATGAACAAGTTGAAGAAGCTAAGTTACCTTTTGTTGATGCAAGTCCCGAGTTTCCTATGACATCTTCCTATGGAGCAGAGCTTTTTGATATAAGTGGTTTTTTACCTTTCGCTAAAATCTTGGCCAGCTTTCTTGATAATTCTGACCCAAACGCACCTGCTGTTAACAATCCTGTAGCTAATATTCCTTTCCAACAGCAATTCCAACTCCCAATACCTCCAGTAATGGCACAACCTACTTTCTCGTTTCCTCTACCAAGCCTTATAAACAATTCTAATCTCAAAAATATACCCTCTACTGAACTCCCGAAGTTTTTTGGCCTAATAATCGAAGATCCTAACACCTTTTTGTTTGAGTTCGACATCCTCTGTCGTAGCTTTGACTATAACACTGATTCCCACAACCTCAAATTGTTTCCAGCAACCTTAAAAGAGTCAGCCTTACCATGGTTCATGGGCTTAGGAGCAAATACAAAAGGCACATGGGATGAGATGCAGACTCTGTTTCTGCAGAAATTTAAAGAATATTGCAAGGGGAGTGACCCAAGGGGAGATGACATTTTTAGAATGTCATAGAAGGAGGAAGAAACCTTGGAGGACTATGTTTCATGTTTCTTATACACCATGTAGAAGAATCCCCAACATGTTCTGGCAGAGGATTCACAGAAACTAGTCTTCTTAAGAGGAGTGAATGACAACTATCTGGAAGCACTGGACCTCATGGCTAGTGGGGACATATCCCAATCTTCTTGGGATAACCTCAAGAAAATCTGTCTCAACTACTCTAGATCAACTGGGAAGAAAAGCAGATGATATCAGTCTACAGTCACTAAAGGGAGAAGTTCGGGTGTTTCCAAGCTAGAGATATCTAATTTGCTCACGGATTTCAAGCAAGACATCATCAATGATGTTGCTACACATCTTGACACCATGACTGCTAAGAAGAAACATGCAGACACTGAATTACAGTTAGCTGAGTAGTGTCCTCATTGTCGTAAATAAAAGAAATATTATGGATGCAAGCTGGTGGAAAACTTGGAAAATCAACATTTGCCTACCGAGTACATGAAGATAGAAGGAGACGACGAGCAAGTGTTCTTCGTTGCTCAACATTGACCGTGGGATTTATGACAAGGTATGCCTCAGGACCCATTACAATTTTCAAATCCTTACAATAGTCAATGGCAAAACCAAAGTTATCAGAATCCTTCTTAGTACTCTCAGCTAGCCTAGAATAACTAGTGGCCTAACTAGTAAAATAACCAATGGCCTAACCAGAAAAACAACTAGTGACAAAATAGCCAACGGCCTAACCAGTAGAATCAATGACAACCACCGCAAGGAAATTGGCAGCAAAATAACCAATGGAGGGGGCCTCCACAGTGGCCTAACAAAAATCCTTCTTTTCCAAAATTGCCACCTCCAGTCCCTCCTCCTATAATAATGCTACCTCCTCTAGCCACTAGTCCTAATCCAAAGCCAACTCAATTACCTGCTCAGCCGCAACCTAACCCAAATAGCAAGCAACAACAACAGCTAATGTATACCACTGATACACAACAATACCCTGCCTACGCACTAGAGATATCTGATATCCATTTGAGGTCTGGTACCACTCTGCCTACACCCAAACATCCTATTATCATAGAAGTTGTAGACACTCCTGCAACATCAGCACCTCTTCCAAAGGCTACACTACAAAATACCACCCAATCAACTCAAAAATCTAGCAAAACTGATGTTAAAAACTCAATTGACCCTCCTTTTCCACAAAGGCTCAGCATAGAAAAACCTATATCCCAAGAAGAAATGTCATTTGATATTCTTGAGCAACTGAAAAATATGCACATCCAAATACCTTTGTTCCAAGCTATCAAAGATGTTCCTATCTATGGAAAATCTATTAAGGACACATGCCTTTAAAAACCTAGAAGGAAAAAGGACCCTCAAACTATTCATGTGATAGGGCAACTTGTGGATATCGTGTTGGGAAAGGTAGTTATACCCAAGTATTCAAACCCTAGAAGTCCAGTAGTTGACTTGATAATTAATGGACAATCTGTTAAAATTGATTTAGTTGATTTGGGAGCAGCAATAAATATAATGACCAAAGATACAATGCATAGATTAAGTATAGAGGGCACGAGAACAACTCCAACAGTGTTACAACTTGCTGATAGTTCAACAGTCACTCCAAATGGTCTTATAGAGGATGTGGTAGTCACCTTGGATTCATGGGAATACCCTGCTGATTTTCTCATCTTATCACCTTAAGTAAACTTTGTTGGCTACCCAGTCATCCTAGGGAGACCTTGGTTAGCCACCACTGATGCAAAAATTAGTTGCAAATTAGGAAGTATGACAATTTCAAATGGTCAGGCAATAAAGAAGCTAGCACTGTATCCTCCTGCCCAGCCACAACCAGACTTGAGAGATCATATTTGGCCAGAACTAGGGGATGAGGAAGAAGAGCTCAACTCCATTGCCCAGCTTATGATGATGCACAAACAATCTTTTCTAAAAATGCAAGAGGAAGATGACGTAATACAGAGTATTCTTACCAATGAGTGTTTAGTAGCAAATGATGTTTCTGAACGTTCTGTTTTACAGCTATGTACCTATGAGGACTGTATCTTTCCAGCAAGCCCTGAGATAATTAGCCAATTATTTCCATGTGAAGTAGCTACAAGCCCAGTACTTGAAATGTCAATGGTAGAGATAACAACTACTGTGGAAATTTCCCCTGGTCATAATCTCCATGTGAACAAGTTGCCACCACCACAATTGGCATTGTTAACCAAACTCCTGCATAAGCATGAGAAAACCTTTGCTTGGGATTACGGAGATATGCTAGGTCTGAACCCTAAAATCTACACCCATAGGATCTACATTAATGATGGAAGATTACCACTTCATCAACCTCAAAGAAGGATAAACCCAACATTACAAGAAATAGTGCAAACTGAGTTGCAGAAGTCAATAGATGTTTGTTTCATCTATCCAATATTTGATAGCAAGTGGGTATCACCTTTGGTCATTGTACCAAAGAAGGGAGGAAAATGGCGGATATGTGTGGATTACATAGAGTTGAATAACGTCACCAAGAAGGATTATTTTCCTTTACCATTTATTGGTCAAGTCCTTGACACTTTGGCTGGTAAGAAATACTTCTCCTTTTTGGATGGATACAACGGTTACAATCAGATCAACATTGCTCCAGAAGATTAGGAGAAGACCACATTCACATGCCCCTAGGGCACATATTCTTATTTTGTATTACCATTTGGCTTATGCAATGCACTAGCTACTTTCCAAAGAGCTGTAATCAACATCTTTGCTAACATATCACATGATTGTATGGAGATATATATGGACAACTTTACTACATTTGGTGTCACCTTTGAGGAAGCCCTGAAGAATTTGGAAAGAGTACTAATCAGATGTCAGGAACACAACTTGTCTCTCAACAGTGAGAAATGCTTCATGATGATGCAGGAAGGCGTAGTGCTGGGACATTTTATCTCTAAAGATGGAATCCAGGTAGATCCTGCGAAAATAGAGTTAATTCTCACACTACCTATCCCTACAAAGCAAAAGGATGTTAGGTCTTTCCTAGGATATGTTGGCTACTATAGGAGGTTTACCCAAAATTTAGTCAAATAGCTAGTCCCTTGTTTACTTTTCTCACCAAAGAGGTCAAATTTGCTTGGATAAAGGAATGTGATGAATCCTTCCTGCAGCTTAAGTCACTATTGACAACTGCACCCATACTTAGGGGCCCTGACTGGTCTTTGCCATTTCACATTCATATAGATGCTTCAGACTACGCAATAGGTGTTATCCTAGGACAAAAGTCTAGTAACCTAGAGAATATAATTTACTACATTAGCAAGAGCTTCCATGGACCAGAGTTAAACTATACAGTGACTGAGAAAGAATTACTACTAGTAGTTTATTATTTGAATAAATTCTGTCATTACATAACTGGTTATCCCATTTTTGTTCATACTAACCATGCAACAATTAAATATCTCATGATCAAACCTACCATAACATGCAGGTTAGCAAGATGGCTACTTCTTTTGCAGGAATTTGACATTACAATTATTGACAAGCCTGGGAAGGAAAATGTAGTAACTGATTATCTATCCAAAATTCACCATGTTGAAGAAGATACTACTTTGATAGATGATGCATTTCCAGATGAGCATTTGTTTCATATTACTGTCCAAAGTTTGTGGTATGCTGACATAGCTAATTACCTTGCAGCTAACAAAATGCCAACACATTTTTCTTATAAGGATAGGAGACTGCTTGTCGAGAAAAGCTTTAGTTTCTCTTGGATTGATAACATACTATTTTATACTAGACCTGATCAAGTAATGTGAAGATGTGTGTGAGAAGATGAGACATATGACATTCTCCATGCATGTCATAATGAGTCATGTGGGGGATACTTTTTAGCAAAAAGGATAGCCCAAAAGATTTTAACAACTGGATATTACTGGCCTACAGTTCACAAGGATACAACCAGCTACACAAGGAAATGTGACAAATGTCAGAGAATGGGTCGACCAACCAGATTAGATGAAATGCCCCTTAATCCACAGGTGGTGGTAACTCCATTTGACAAATGGGGCATGGACTTCATTGGCCCAATAGACCCTCCATCCAATGGGAAGTCTTACATCCTGGTGTGCATTGATTATCTGACCAAATGGGTCGAAGTAAAAGCCATGAAGCATGCCCGGGATCATAAAGTTGCAAAATTTTTGTATGATGAAATTTTCACCAGATATGGAGTACCAAGAGAACTTGTAACTGACCAAGGTGCTCAATTCACTTCCAATCTGTTAACAGAGCTCATCAAAGAATATAATATCAAACATTGAAAGTCAAGTCCCTATCACCCTCAGGCCAATGGACAGGCTGAAGTTACAAATCGGGAAATTAAAGCCATCTTAACAAAAATAGTTCATTTGCATTACCGAGATTGGAGCAGCAGGTTATCAGAAGCCGTCTGGGCGTATAGAACAACTTGAAAAATCACCACAGGGCTCACTCTGTTTGAACTATTATATGGAAAAGCAATAATGCTACCCATTGAATTTGAACACAAAACTTTGCAGACAACACTGGAGTTAAATATTGATCTTCCTGCAGCACAAGAAGAGTGATTGTTGCATCTCAATTCCTTGGATTAAATGTGAAAATCTTCCCTGGAGTGCACTAAAATAGTACAAAAGCAAAGGAAAAAGTGGCATGACTCACATATTAAGAACAAACAGTTTCACGTTGGTGATTGGGCATTACTCTATGATTCTAGATTCAAGGAAATACCAGGCAAGCTTCAAACAAGATGGCTGGGGCCATATGAAATAAACCATGTCTTCACCAATGGAGTCATCTAGTTGACCACAATTGACCCAGTACACTTCAAGCTATTAGTCAATGGACATCGGCTAAAGTTGTATCACCAACCACAAACAAAAGAAGACTTCCTGCAACAGAGGGTGCAAACCTTCTCCCTGCAGCTCTTCAATAGAATTCCATCAAGCATGTCCACAATAAAAACTTCATGTTTACATGAAGTTCATTCCCTATTCACTTTCTAATTCTTCTTTCCAATTCATCTCATTTCTTTATCTTCCACCCACCCACCTTCCATGTCATCACCATTTTGCTTTATTTGCTTCAAATAAGAGTCAAATACACTGACGCAAGCCGCCGTCACTTTCGTTCCACTCTCGCCACCTTTTTCTGGCACGTGCAATGATCGAATGACAGGTACAAGCTTTTCAATTTTTTCCATTTTTAGTGCATAGATTTTGATGATTATATCTAGTACTGCAATAAATGTATCATTGCAGCATTAAGCTAGTTCCATTCCTCGTGCCAATTATTCCAAGTGGGGACACTTGTCAATGTTTTGTAGGGGAGAGGGAAGTGTATTAATTCCTAAAATGTCATTTCTATTTACTCCTAAAAGATTTAACGTCACCTCAAATCTGTACTTTGCCTTTGTCTCATTAAAGTCCCATTGCTATATCGCACAATTGTCGTACCTTTATTCCCAAATTATCTCTGATTGGCAAACTTGATGTGACTTATAATTAAATTATGTGGCAACCCACAGTAAGAGATATAATTCCTCTTATTAAAATACATCACCATTGTTCATGCTAAGAATAACAGAGGAATTCAAAAATAAGCCCATAGTTTTAAACAAAAATGAGTAGTCTGAAACTCAAAAAGGAATAAGGTGTTTATCTACTATAGAGCAGACAAATTGAAAATTGGTAAGCACAGATGGGAGGCCAGTTGCAGAGACATGAGTCAATAGTACATGGTGTGTTACTTTCAGATTTTGAAGTAGTAAGAAGGTTTAATGCATGTGGTTGGTTAGGATATTTCTTAAAGTTAACAGAGTTTGATGAAGACTCAGCAACATAATTTGCAAGTACATTTGAGGAAGGGCAAGCAACTGTATTGGGATTGACAGTGGTCACCACAGAAGAACAAATAGCAAAAGTTATTGGGTTACCAATGGTTGGAGAGAACTACCCTAATGTTCACGATGCTAGATCAGCTAGGGCCCAGTTTACCCTACCAGGTGACCCTCCTTTGGAGATTACCAAACAAGGGTGAAAAAGAATGTATATCCCTCCACCGTATAGTGAGCTGGCTACGCATATTATCAGGTATTTTACATGTGAAGGGAGATTTTCCAATTTGCACGCACATCATTTTAAATTACTTAGTTATGTAAGGCATAATCTTCCAATGAATGTCCCCAATTTCTTATACAATATGCTATGCATCAGTGCTGAGGAGACCCAAAAAGGAAATGTCAAATCTATCACTCACCATGCCCTAATTAAATTGTTAATAGAAAGATCTCTTAGGGATGCCTCTCCCATGGCATGGTCATAATTTTTCCAGCACAAAACCCTAGAACTATAGGTTAACCCTAATGTGCAATCTGGTCATGATGATGCAATACCAATTGACCCAGCCATCGAGCAAGATACCCAGTGGGCAGAAATTGAAAATCTACAAGAAAGTATGCCTTTACCTGCTCATGAGAGAAATGTACCTACTTCTACCCGAACAAAAGGAAAATGGAAATTAGAGCGATAAAATTCTGTTCCTGCAGCCACGCCAAAAACCCCTACAGCCTCAAAGGGGAAGAAAAGGAAGTTGGTTCCTACAACAGCTACTCCTACAGCAGAGAAGCTGAAGAAGGTTATAAAGAAAAAGGTTGTGGAGATTGAAGAAATCCCTGTGCGAAGAAGCCCTAGAATGAGAGGACAACTCCCTAGAGTATCCTCAAAAATCCAACCCGCTTCCCCTTTGCAATCTGATGAACAACCCAATGTACAAATTATTCTAGAAGATTCCCCAAATTAGTCTGCAATTCTAGACTTTCCTCCAAATTCAACAAATACTTATGAAGTTGAACCTGATGTTTACCAAAATAGTCTCCAATAAATCCATTAGGATATCCCAGACAGTAACGAGGAGAGTGCCTTAGTAACCCAGCAGTTAGCCCACTCAAAGACTACCCTAGTTCTATATAAAAGAACTTGGTTAACAAGTTTCTTAAAGTAGACATGGAAGGAATAGAGGAGGTAAAGTAACCAGGCAGAAGATTGTTGCCCAGTCACCTTGTAGATGCTTCTCTTTGGACTACATAATAAGTATGTTTTAACAACTTTATGGGGAGACAAGAAAAAGAAAATAAAGAAAGTAATAATAGAGCAAGGGGAGGAGATTGCAGAGTTGAAAGAGCAATTGGAAAAACATAAACAAAAGATGGATCATGCCCTTAAATTGGCAGATCAAATAATTACATGTAGGCCACCCCCTAGGGTTTATGCCATATGTTTGAAAGAATAGTTCCTCTTCTTCCAAATAATGATGACCATTAAAGATATAGACTCTGAGTTCAAGTCAGCTCAAGAATTTTATGGCCTATACCAGACCCTTCCCTCATGGTAGCAAAATTTACTTTGTGAACTGGACATACATAACTTCACTATTCTAGCAGAGACTGAGTGTAACCCTCTACTTTACATAGGGGATGTACACCTAAGGGCATTAATGTCCTGGATGCACAATGAGGCCAATTATTACAGACAGCTAGAAAATTACAGGGAACAGGAGAAAACAAAACCATTGTCATTGAGGGCAAAAAGTAGCAAGCCAGATATACTCCTTAGAGATTGGCTCAATTTGACCTATGGAAAAATTAAGGAGGAAACAAGGGATAAAATTTTTGTGATCAAAATAGAAGTCTATGCAGAGTATGATAGCATGTCTTACTTTGTCTTTCAAAGAGCCCTAGCTGGTGCCAGAAGCAGATGGGGTAGGTTACCCGAAGCATTTAAGAAGTCAGAACCACACAGTCCTATCAACCTCCAAGAAAATATTCATAGAGCACCAAAATACATGTAGTTGGGCAGACAAATTAGGCAGGAACTCTGGTGTCCACTCACCATGCAGCCACCAATGCTTCTTTGGCCCCTGTATGACATCAACACTGAATTGCTTGACTGACTACAAGAGGATCACACGGTGGATGTCTGGGAGAAGACAAGGGGGTTCTATTACACTTTCAAGAGCCAGAGGTGAGGGAGGATGGAGGTTGGTGATTTCAGAGTAACTACCTGAAGATGCAATACTTGAGGACAAGCATTTAGCTTACCAGGGGGCAGATGATGAGACCATTTACTATCTCTATTATATTAATCTTTATACTTTGTTTTTAAGTATTACCAAAACATTTGTGGACTTATAATCAATTGAACTTATGTCAAAGTACAGTTAGAACCATTAAACCCATGGGTAGAATAGATATGTCATGTTTTTCCAATATTATATATATATTGCAGTATTTCATATAAAAATCAGAATGTGTGTTCTAATATTTGGATCAATTTGATTAAGTTTACTTGTATGAATATCTTTGCATTATAACTAACCTGCCAGGAAGTAGGAGCCACTTGAGAGTGGTCGACAACATTCAAAGAGGACGTTGAAGACCAGCTACGAACAGATAACCATCATGGCATCAAAAGACATGACTACTACAAATAAGGAGCCAATGTTCCAGAAATGCAGGGATGTAGCACTACTATATTCCCTTCGTGCTCCCAACATGTTGACTTGGTTGCCCAGACTTCATTGCATATGTCATGGGTTGTTACGTTTCCTATTTTTCCTCTTCGGCGAGGTTTTATTTAGATTGTTCCTTTTCTATTTTAGAATAAAGAGTAAATCCTCTATTTATAGGTATGGGACTGTTAGTTTGTAAGTTCAGAGGTTTTGGAATACATTGTTCTGTTGCATCTTGCATAGCAAGTTCATTTCCAGTTTTTTGTATCATTCTTATGTAATCAGTTTTTGAAATATAATGAAGTGACTTTTATCTTCTGTGTTAATAGATTAGCATAAGCCAACCAAGGGGGCCCACTTGGGAGGTGGATTAGAATAGAGTAGAGTAGATTTACTTTCAGCATTTCTAGTATTCTAGATAGAAGATTACAGTTTCTTCCTGCAGCATTATACTTTGTGAATGTTCCTGCAGCACCTGCAAGGATAGTTTTAGTGAATGCTCTAGGTTGAAAGAATAGGCTTAATTAGAGTTTGCAATTTTTAGCATTCATTTCAGTAAGGAGTAAGTGTGTTTCCTTTCCTGAAGCTCTAGTATAGATTCCTTTCATGCATTTTACCTTCCTGCAGCATAGGTAGAATGACTCTTTAAGGGACTTAGTACACATACTGTGTCGTACCATTTCAAGTATATGTCCCTGGGTTGACAAACCAAATGCACCTCATGGTGGGATAAGTGATCCTTAGATTGAATAAACTATTCCTAAGAGAGGCCTTGAGCACGATTACTAAGCACCTATTGTGAGTGGTTCAATAGGCATGTGATAGGGAGACTTTTTATTGTGCGCCAACATGCGTAGCGAATGCCAGATAGGCATGTGATAGGGCGACTTAGATACAATGTGCTGACACACGTAGTGTCAAACTAGATAGGCATGTGATAGGGAAACTTAATATCATTGCCAATACACATAGTGTTAAGCTAGATAGGAGTGTGATAGGGCAAGACCTGAGACACTGATTGGTGGTTTGGCCCTCGTGAAGCAAATAATGCTGAATTTGAAAAAAATTGAGAAAAAACCCATGGTGTACAAACATCGTCAAATAAAAGAAAATAGAACATAAATATGCATATAATACAACCCCCCTTGGGATGGACTATGTTTCTTAGAGGGGAGCAAAGACCATTTTGAGGAAGAAAAAAGATAACGTGGCTTGGAAACATATGAGATGTTGTCATGGAATGTCACTTCCTGATGGGTGACACTTATTTCCACAATATCTCGCACAAACACAGGGGGATCTGATAGGATTGGCATCAAAACTTAGAAGCATGGACATATGACCACTCTCAAGGGCTATTTCACCATTTCCATCTGTAACATGGATATGAAGAAAGACACATGAAAACAAAAAAGAAAATTTTTGGGTCAACATGGAAGGGGTGCCTAAATGCCCCCAACACTTTGCATCATTCCCAAATTTGAAAATCAAATATTATGACAGATAGAGGAAAAACAAATAACATATAAAAGAAGTTTATGACAAAAAACCTCCAATTTCAAAGTACCAACAGAGTACAAGGGTCCTTTAAGAGGGAACAATGATAAAAGATAAGCACAAGGGAACACATACATGCAAACTCTAATCTATAGATATAGAAATAGTTCTGACCTTCACAGGTCATCTATCAGTAGATCATTATCCTCCTAATCTTGATCATATGAGGGGGACGTCGACCCTACAATGGAACGGTTGCAAGGGCAGTCGCAGGTGCCCCACTAGCAGCTAGGTCCAGGGATGAGGCACTCGACAATTCCTCATCTAGGATCTCTACAGTGACGAGCGAGAGGGATCATGTGAAGATTGTCATCAACACTAGAATTTCCTCCAGTGTGTCAAAGAGGCATGCATCAATGCTCGTAGGGGACCCACGTGGAGGTGTCAATGAAGAAGTATTCCCATCAACCTCTGCAAAAGGGGTAGAGACAAATTCAAGAGAAGTTGGAGCTAATTGCTCCACTACAAGAAATGATGTAGATATATGGTCCAAGGGAGTAGGCTTGTGACATTTGAACTCCAAAACTAGGCCCTTCTCAAGCTTGTGCTTGCAAGATGGAGATGTGGTCCTCTGACCCACTATGAAAATAGAGCAATAAACGTGATGATGAGTAGATGGGGCAAAAATAGATGGAGCAGGCATGATTGCGCTCGAGACAGCCTGTGTATGCAACATGTTCACATGCTCAGGGAATCGAGGGATATCAGGAAGAGTGGTGATGAGAGGTGACTCCTACGATAGAGAGATGAATACCTGGACCCAATTAGCGTGAGGCTTGATAGTCAATCCTACTGCAAGGGGAAGCATGAAAAAGGTTGAATAAGGATAGGGAGAGACGAAGACTGGAGCAGAGCTAGATGTAGATGTAGATGTTGAAGTAGGGACGGACACGAGCCTCAAAGATGCACTATCCACCTTCACAACAACCTCTCAAGCTAGGGCCCTCTCCTTCCTACATTACTTACACTCATGCATAAGCTTATTACGACGTAGCTGTGGGCCATGCTAAGGTGGTTGCGAAGGAGAAACATCATTCATCTCTATGGGAGATATCATTAGTGTTATAACCAAAACTATGGATGGTCCCACCGAGGGAGTAGGAAGTGGGGCTGGCGACTGAGGCATGAGAGGCTCATTCATGGGTGACCTTCCCCATTTTCCCCTACAGATAGCTGAGGGAACAAGAGGTTCCCTTGAAGGTTAAGTAGTAGGTGTTAAGGGGGATGGTGAGATCTTGTGGGGCTTCCTGCCCTGATCATAAAGGATAGGGTGAAGAATGTCTGTGATGATCAGGATAGGAGGAATTAGACACACCATAGGCTTAGGAAACATGGGTGTCTTTCCTTTTTCCATGTGTGAAGTGGACGTGGTAACTGAAGACACCACTAGAGGTTATGTGACCTTCAGTGGTCTAGGGAGTTTTTCATGAGGTACGTGTTTCCTCTGGGTCCTCGATGAATAAGGGAATGAAGAGGTGGCATGTTGAGCCTTATGATAAGGTAGGATGCCTAAAGAAGCCTTGGCATGCAAACTCATTTCCCTAGCCTTGTATAATCTATATGCCAGAAATACAACATCTTGTTTGGGATGCAGAGGCCCAATTGTGTGGGCAAAAAATGGTCAAGGTTGAAGCCCCTATGGGAAAACAATGGACACTACATAGTATCTTAGACCGTATGGATAGTCCCCTCATGTGGTAACTTCAAAAATTTATCCACAACTGATGGGAAAACTCCCATAGAAGTTAGCCAGGGGATGCCCAGCTTGACCTGAAAGAGGTATGATTCAGGGATCATGATGAAGGTGGAGAAAACCATCTTGGCCCCCACCTGAATAGTCAAGGTGGTGGAACCCAAGAGATTTAGGGAGAATTGGTCATGTATATAGATGATGACATCACATTCATCATACTTCCCACAATTTAAGTTGTTGACGAAGAGGACCTCTTTCGTAATCACGTCGACTTGACTCGAAGGATCCACCAAGGCACCCTTGATGGTGATGTCATTGATAGAAGTTAGGAAGTATAGAGAAGTAGGATCTCCATTCTAAGGCTCATCCATAGGGGTGAAGGATATAGTCATCTTGGCCACCCTCCAGGTTTGTGGGGAGATAGGCATGATGGTCACCATGATCATGACGAACTGTCAAAATGCCTTAAAAGGTTTGGTTTTGTTTCACATCGGGTTCACCAAAATGTGGGGAAGAAAGTAATGCACCAACCTATAGGCTAACTAGCACCTCAATGGATACACGATTCCATTAAAACACTTCACTAAGTCGGCAAGGAGTGATAGGTAGATCAGACCCTAACTAGGGCCTCAAGGCATACACGATTCCCTTTAAACTATCTCACTAAGATGACTAGGAGTGTCACGTAGATCAGACCCGAGTTGCAGGTAACTTCTTGGCTTGATGCTAGTGTTTGGTAAAGTGTGAGAAAATGAGGTGAGAAGTCAATTAATTAAAAGATAACTACAATATGTGTTTAAGTGTGAATTTAGTTGATTGAACATGAATTAAGTGATCAAATGATATGATTAAAATATTCTAATTATGGGGACTAAAAGGAATGTAAACCAAAGACAAACTATGAAACCCACAAGCTTACTTCCTTGGACATGAGCACGGCCTAGAGGATGATAGCGTAACTGTTGGACACAAGCGCGGTGCGCTGGTGTCTTGCATAGGCCAAGTATGGAATTCACAAAATGAAATGAAAAGACAAGAAACTAAGTCTAGTCTATGCAAGTACGAGTAATGATAATAACCAGAATGCAGATAAGTGGAGTAAAAATATTATAAATGCACAAACAATGAGAGATAACAATAGAAATAATATATTATGTGCTCGTTGGTGAAATGACAAAGAGAAGGGAGGAGGAATGAAAACTAGTTCGTAGGTTAAAAATGCGGTCCAAACGAAGCTTCAAATCCATGAAACCTACACACATGTAAAGAGAGAAAATTGTTGGTCTGTTTAAGAGGTTTTCCTTAGTCAAACCCTTGCTTTGGTGTTTCCACCTCCACAGACAACCAATAGACACAATATTCGGTGATAGATAACTGATAATGGAGATAGTAACAATAATATGAAATAATAATGATAAGGGATTAATGAATGCTCAAAAGACACAAAGAATGGAGAGAGTAGACTCCTCAAATGCGTGAAAAGTGCTTGGATGTGCATTGTAAGGCTACATATAAAATCTTGAAGCGCCAACAATGGTGGAAAACATGCAGCAAAGTGATGTGGGAGTGCAAAAATTGAAAGTATATGGTTGTGTAGAGAATCAAGAAGCTTTGAAAATGCAAGTGTGAAGATTGTATAAGATTTATTGAATATCAAGAAGATCGAATGCATGCAAATGAGTGTTTTTTAAATACCCCGGACAAATTTTGCATAGAAATCCATCATTCTGGGTGTATACACCTAAAAATTGTCAACACAAGTCAAAGCATGTCAAAGCAAAAATCAGTCAAATCCAAGCTATTTTTTATTAATCGCAATCAATAAATCAAATCACTAGGTAATTGAATTAATTATTTAATAGTTTAGTTCATCAATTGATTAAATTCAATTCATTAAATCAAACATGGATAAAATAATTAATTCTTTTGAATTCATTAAATCCTAATTTCTCTCACCAACCACTACATGACGAAAAGTCACTCAACCAATGGGGAATGAGAAAAGAGAGCACATGGATTGCAAAAATATTTTTCTATGTTGGCCACTCAATCCTATAAAGTAATCTTGTCCACTCAAAGGGGACACATCAGTCAACCTTAACCTCAACCATACTTTGACCATGGTTATTCAAACTCACTCCCCTACTCTTCATAATTCCTATAAATATGAGTAATTTATTAGTATAAATGACCAATTTATTTTACCATACCACTTTAATACCAATTCTACATCACTACTTTACATCATAGAAATCACAATTTATTGAATTGTGCATCCATTAGCATTTAGCATTAAGTATTATTAAGTAGGATCGTAATGACAATTTGCATTTAGCTTAGCTTTTCATCAATAGCTTGCATCCTAGATCAAATTTTACATCATTTAGCTTTACATCATTCATCATTCATCATAGATCATTTCTTGTTTTATAAGTTGTCACTGAGATCTCTAATGCAGTTGAGAGTAATAGTCCTTGGAACTAGAGAGCAATGAGACACTCAATAGGTTGTCTTTTCAAAAAAATTTAATTGTACTTTATCTTCCAATTTATTTGACTAAATTGTTATTAATGTTTCATTGAGTTTGTGTGCAGATCAAACATACATACTACATTTGGCGCTCACCGTGGGGCCCAAGCCTCACATTCTAACATCAAATTTCAATTGTTTTTGCAGTTTTGGCATTGCAGATCCTTGTAAATCAACATAATCTCACATCTGGTACAAATATCCTCACACATGGTACAAATATTCTCGCACCTAATACAAAGAATCTCATACCTGGTACAAATAATCTCGCACCTGGTACAAATATTCTTGCATTCAGTTAGCAGAATCTAGCATTTGGCATGCATAATATCGCACCTAATTTTGCAGAAGCTATCATGTGGTCTATACAATATCACATTTGGCCACCAGAATCTCACACCTAGTCATCAGAAGCTCACACTTGGTCCAAAGATTCTCACATTTAGATGTTGAATTGTTTCATTTGATCATTATGTGGTGCAATTCATAAATTCTGTCATTTTGGAAACCTTGCCTAGAATTTAGGAAATCTTGCCTAGTATTTAGAAAATATTGCATAGCATTTAGGAAAAATTGCATAGCATTTAGGAAATCTTTCATAGAATTTAGTAAAGTTTTCATAGCATCTGATACATTCTGCATAGCATTTGGTAAATTTTGCATAACAACCGGTCAGTTCTACATAGCATATGATCAGTTCTGTATAGCATTTGGTAAATTCTACATAGCATTTGGTAAATTCTGCATAACATACAGTCAATTTTACATAGCATTCAAAAGTTGTTTTGTAGCATCTGGTTTATGATAAGAAACATTAGAATTAAGTTGCATAATTGATAAACTTGACAACTAATTGATGTGTGATGGATTACAGATGACTAAAGATATTAAACCAAGATAAACTTGAAAATTGACATAGAAATCACCTAATAATTATTAGAAAGATCCGAAAAGGATATACAAAGATACAAATCGGATAAAACTAGCAATCGAAGCCGAAACCTTGGAAGAGAGGATTCAAGCATGAACCATGTATTGGAAGATCATTGTTCTCTATCAAGCCTTTTATAACACTTCCTTTATTCATCTTTATGACTCTCCTATTTGAATATGGTGCATTTTAAGAAAGTTCAAGAAGAAAATTGTAGAACACCTGATTATTGGAAAGAGAAGGAATCTAATAAATTGAACAATTATGCTAAGAAAGTCCATAACGCAAACATTGGAAAAATTAGAAGAAGTGAAAGCTAACAAATATTACATCAAAATTCTCAAATTGTATCGAACTAAATTTCCATCTTTACCCTAAGTAATTTTCATTCAAATTAAGGTGAATTCATTCTTTATTATCCTTCACTTTGTTTGTTTGATGAGGTACTAATGTTCGTGAGAGACTTGGATGCTAAGTAGCTGGAACAATCATCGAGGTAACATAAAATGAAACATCAAAAATTCTCAAAAATCTGCATTTAGCTTCGAACAAGGTATGATTCTTGAAACCTTTTCTTTCATGCACTTTGCTTAAATTATGGAATTTGAAAGTTCCAACACATAAATTAAATAGGAAGACCTCACTATGCTTGTGAACAAAGGTATTTTGGCTTATACTTTCACCTTTTCATGGTGATCAAAACATTAAGGATACCTAAGTTCCATTAGATAAAGATCCAAATAAACGTTTTTTGTGCTTATTATATTTGGAGATTATGGGTAATAAGGAATATGCTCTCATCCTTATTGGGATGATCAAAATCCTAAACCTACCTTTGTCTTGTTTCAATTCAAACAGTGCATTCATTTTCAGACTATAGTGGTCCCGCCTCCCAAGATTTGCCTTATCTAGAACAGTGAGAGGGATAACTAAAAGTGGGATACAATCATCTTATCCATGATGATCCAACCCACTATAATTTAAAAAATCTTTCATCCTTAATGGGGTGATTGACGAATGTTTTTTTCACAATAGATCTCCTCTAGTAATCCTCACGGATTGCGCAAAACATTATTTTCATGATGGTGGGAGACTCTCGTAAAGAGAGGTAAAATGCAAAAGATTATTTGAATGGAATCCTAAATAAATCTTGGTTAAATAGAAAACTTACCTCATTATCCATTGAAACCAAAATTGTCCTTAGGTAGCTTGTTTGATTTGATTTTTTTGTATCAAGACTTTTGAAAATATAACAAGAACATAAACCAAATTTTAATAGTTATTTTAATTTGGCTAAGATTGAGTGCTTAACTATGGTTGTTAGTTATCTTTTGAGTACACTTTTTGAATTCATTTTTTTTCTAAAGTGAAACACATTCTTTTGAGAAAAGCTGTCATTGGTGTAACTCTAAACAAGTTGGTCCTTCATACAATTCCAACCAAATAACATCAAATAACAAGTAGTGTCCAAACATCCAAATCCTTTATTTTTTAGAAGTTTTCCAATAAGGATTACATGTCTTTTTCGTAGAACCAACAAGATCAAGATCCATCAAAAGTCTTAATCATAGAGAAAGATCTTTGTCTAATAGGCTTCATCATTAGGAAACACTTTCATTTAAGAAAAACAAGCGTTGAAATATTATCATATCACTTGTTTATAGTAGACTCAATCAAGATCTTTGAAGAAATCCCTAACTATTGAGGAAACCTTTGATTTAAGAAGTAATTAAAGAATTAATTTCATGCCCACAATAAGGAAAATATCTTATCACTTTAAAACAATAAAAACCAAGATCACATTACAAGGTGTAACTTCTCAAGGAGAAATCTTACCTCAACGCAAAACTCAACCTCAATCTCTGAATCTAACACATCAAGAGAATTTGAGCCCAAGAATAGATCGAGATCAAGAAAATCAAGTCACCATGGGGAACCCTTGGGATAATCTTCATAACCTTTAGGATAACAATACAAACACTAGTAACAAAACTAGTCCTAATCATGAGGAGATTACAGATGTAAAGATCAAAGATGCACAAAAAACCATCCACTCCATGAAAATGATGGAGAAAGTGCTAGAGAAAGATAAAGAGATATATTTCATGAAACTAGCTCAACTAGGGGTCAAATTACCTCATGATTATGACACCTCAAAATTGAAACAAGATGAGGATGAATTTAACCCCCTAGGAGTCCTAACTAAACATATCCAATTGCTCCAAATGCAATTGGATAATATACAAAAGGGAAATGCACCAAATCAATACACCATTAAGGGCATTTATCCCTTTCCTTTTGATAAGAGTTTAGTTATGATACCTTTATCCCCTAATGTGGTATTTCCAAAGTACAAAAAATACATGGGCACAACTCATCCTCAAGATCACATTAGAGAATTATGCACTTTAAGCATGGCATTCTTACACGAGCCTACATAAATCATGAGGCTATTTCCTAGAAGCTTAGGAGGCCAAGCTATGGAGTGGTTTTCAAAATTACCACCAGGAATCAAAACATTCGAAGAATTGGTCTCCAAGTTTATGAATCAATACTCATACAATATTAAGCATGAGGTAACCATGCTAGATCCATGCAACACAAAACAGAGAAATGGGGAAACATTCTTAAGTTTCCTACAATTTTGGAGGAAGATCTTTGCTAAATACCCAACAGGCATACAAGAAAAGGAAAAGATGGACATATTCACAATAACTTGAATATTCAAATTAATTATTGGCTACAACTTCAATGTCCTCCATCCTTCGAAAAGGTGATTGAAAATAATTTCAAAATAGAAGAATCTTTGGTTAAAAAGGATGAACTAAATCTATACAAATACAACAAAGGATTTTCAAACACCAACAACCCCAATTACAACAACAACCTTTCAAATAATCGAATAATGACAAACCAAAGTTTTGGTTGAAGAAAAACAATAAAAATCTAGTAAACGATGGAGTAGTAGAAGCAAACATTCTCAAACCTATGTCATTCCATATTTTTACTAGTTTCACCCAGCAAGCCAATAACATCAATCCACCCAAGAACAACTCATTAAACAACAATAACAACCACATTCCCAATCTAGGGAACAATCAACCCAAACCATCATTCATGTCTTCATTTACTTCGCCTTGAAGGAAATTCATTCCCTTGAGAGAACTTCTTGATTTATATAGACTTGAGAGCATATCCCTTATTTATACAAACAAAGCATAATGATTTATACATACTTCCAGGATTTAAACAAAGCATGTCCCATGGATGATTTCCCTCTTTCTAACATTGATACTATAGTAGATCTCATACCAGGGCATTCTATTCTCTCCTTGATGGATGGATTTTCAGGATACAATCAAATAAAGATAGCACCTGAAGATCATGATAAAATGAATTTTACATGTGTATAGGGTACTTTCTATTGGAATGTGATGCCATTCAGTCTCAAAAATGTTGGGACTACATACCAAAGAGAAATAAAAAATATTTTCCGTTAGAGGATGCACACATTCATGGAGCACTATGCGGATGATATTCTGGAAAAATCTTATACCAGAAAGGAACATCTACCAATACTTGACAAAATCTTCACAAGATTGGAACAATTCAAAGTGAGACTAAATCCCCAAAAGTATGCTTTTGGAGTCCAATCAGGAAAATTGTTAGGGTACATTGTGTCAGTAAAAGGAATAGAGGTGGATCCCACTGAAGTCAAAGTCATTATGGAAATGGGGGACCCAAGGAACATTAGTCAATTAGGGTCTCTGCAAGGAAGGCTATAATCTATCAGAAGGTTCATATCACAATTGGCGGAAAAATGTCATTCTTTTAACCAATGGCTACATAAGGACCTCCTATTTAAATGGGATAATAAATGTGAAGAGGACTTTTCTCTTTTGAAGAAATATTTGGCAAATCCTCTAGTCTTAATGGATCCAATACTAGGGAATCCTTTGATCATATACATATCAACAACAAAAAATTCATTAGGGGCCTTGTTAGCACAATAGGATGAGAAAGGAAAAGAAAAAGTAATACACTATATTAGTAGAACTTTGGTCAAATATGAGCTCAATTATACCTGAGTAGAAAGGGAGTGCTTAGCAATAATCTTTGTTTCTCAAAAGCTGCAACATTACATGCTAGCACATAAAATTAGGCTTAGTGTTAAAATAGATCCATTAAAATACATTCTTATCAAATCACCTCTCATAGGAAGGCTCACCAAATGGGTCATGGTATTGAGTGAATTTGACATTGAGTATGTGAACCGTAGAACTATCAAGAAACAAGTCATAGTAGATCACTTAGTAGAATCACCAATCTCAAGTGAAGAACCTATCCAGGTGGAATTTTTAGATAAAAGCATTCTCAACACTAAACCAAAAACATGGATATTATATTTTGATGGGTCATATACACAATATGGCTCGGGGGTAGAAGTTCTTTTCATTACACCACAAGGTTGCACAATCCCAAAATCATTTAAACTATTATTCCCACACACTAATAATATTGCAGAGTATGAAGCCCTTATGATTGAACTCAAAATGGATTTGGAATGGAGAATTATAGAATTAAAAATCTATGGTGATTCCCAATTAGTTATTAATCAAATTATTGATGAATATCAAACCAAGGATGAAAATCTCATGCCTTACAAAAGGATGATTGATGAATTTAAAAAGTATTTTGTCTTAATCACATTTGAGAAAATACCCAAAGTAGAGAATAAAGAAGTTGATGATATGGCGAGACTAGCCTCACTTATACAATTACGTGATCAATATGATAGATAAGAGTTCTTGGTGGAGGAATTGGTTAAACCTGCATATGACCATCTCGATTCCCAAATAATTTGCCTACTTGTGGGTCTCAATTCTATTTGGTATGGTCCTATTTACACCTATTTCAAGGACACCACCTTACCCTTGGACCAATCCTGAAATGAGAAAAGAAACCTTATATGTCAAGCCTCTCATTTCACCCTTATTGCCGACACATTGTATTGTAAAGGTCTTGACAGAATGTTACTTAGATGTTTAGAGAGCGAGGAATCTAAAACTACCTTACAAGATGTTCATGAGGGTATTTTTGGGTCACACTTGAGTGAGTTTACCTTAGCTAAGAAACTCCTTAGGATGGGGTATTATTGGTTGACAATGGAGAATGATGCATGCCAGTTTGTAAAGATTTGTCAAAAGTGCCAATACCATGGGAACTTGATACTTGTGCCAGGACATGAACTATATCCATTAACCACACCTTGGCCCTTTTATCAAAGGGGTTTTGATTTGATTGAAATTATATATCCTTCCTCTTTCGATGGTAACAAATACATTATTACTATTGTGATCTCAGAATGGCGGCAAAGCAAGCAGGAGGAGGTAGCAGTTTGAATTCAAGTTTGGGTGGGAATCCTGCAAATGGTAGAAATTCTGCAGGAACCAAAGCGGGGGGGATTCATAGTGATGGAGGTTCATCAAGTGAGGGCTCCACAAAGGCATCAAAAAATGACAAAGAATCAGACAAGGATCTTTCTTGAGGTGGTGGGCTTGAGAATATCTCAAATTTCTCTGCTGGTAAGAAAGTCCCTTTCAAATCTGGTGGGAAGTTTTTTTCTAAGCCGTCGAGCAAAGGTAGCTGGTTATCGCTATTTGGGGTCAATCCTATAGGAAAATTGTCTTTCTCAGGGGTTAACAATATTTTGAAGCCTGAGAAGGGTGCCTTTGGTATTTTTATACCAGACCCTTTGGTGGACCATACTGTCTAAACTATGGCGCTAACCCTGGTGGAAAAATTTACTGGGCCAAGACCAAACATAGATGTGGTTAGAGTCTTTGAAGCTAAGAAATAGAGTCTTAAGAACCAAGTTGAACTTGTTGCTATGCTGAAAGGTTTTTTCTCATTTGAGTTCTCCAATTAGGAAGATCTCTCTAGTGTTCTTTGTGGAGGCCCTTGGATGTTTGGTAAGTCATCTTTGGCTTTGCAGAAATGGCCAACTAATTTGAATTTGAGTGATGATTTCTTTGTCTCTGCCCCAGTGTGGGTAAGAATCCTAGGTCTTCCACTGGAATACTAGCATGAAGATGTTTTTGTTGGCTTGGCAGGGGCTTTTGGGGATCTCCTGACCATTGACCCCATGAAAGCGGTGAGATCCAGGTTGGTTCACACCAGAATCTGTGTGAATGCCCATTAATCAATGGATCTTCCAAGGGTGATAACCATCATGTCTAATTTGGGTAAATGCATTCAACATGTTGAGTATTAATATGTCCCCTTTTTCTATTTTGTTTGTAAAAAAATAGGTCACTGGGAAAAGCAATGTCCTCATAAACCTCAAAAGGATCAAAAGGTTAAACAAGAAAGGAAGAGAGGAACAAGGAAAGAATGGAGCGAAATAAATTGAGGAGATATGAATAAATGGGATTCCAAGACTACAAAGACCCAAGAAGAGGAAGGAAGTGCTCAAGAGGAAGAGGATCTCCCTCTAGAGGTGGATAATTCTAAGGAGAAGGAATGCCATGTGCCCATTTCAATAGAAAATGGGAATGAAAAGGAAGAAAACAAATTGACAAAATTCAACGCTAATAAAGAAAATGAGGCCCAAGATGAAGAAAATGGGGGAAACCTCTCTGCCACCAGAAGGGTGGAAAGTGTGGGATCTCAGGAAGTGGAAGTTAATTTTTATAATCATGTCTCTAGGGTGGAAGATTCTTTTAAGGATCTTTTAAGATAAGTTTCTCACTCAAAAGTATTTGAGGCCCAAGAATGTAATATTTTGGATGGAAAAACTCACAGTAAGACTATTGAAGACAATGGAAATGACGATCCTCTGTCCCCATCAGTAACTAGAAAATGGAAGGAAGAAAGGTTGGAAAAACAAACTATTATTGAAGAAATACAAGAAGAGACATGTATAGCGGCAAGCAAAAGGAAAAATAACAGAAATTCTACTAAGAAAGGGGATGTGGTTAGTCAAGGAGATTCCATGTCTAACTCTTCTAAGAAAAATAAAAATCAAAACCATGGAGGAGTGTAGACAAGACACCACCAGAAGTCTGATGTTGGATCTCCAAAAGGGGAAACTAGAGGCATACAACTAACAAAAAATGTTAGAGAACAGAAATCAAAACAAAATACAGCGGATGGTTGTCAATTGACTATCCCAGAGGTATGTTCCCCACACCGTAAATGAAGATAATTTCCTGGAACATAAGAGGACTAAATAGTCCTCAAACAGAATGTGTTAGGAAATCTAGCTAGAGATTGTAATCCAGACATTTTTCTGATCAAGAAACTAAAAATCTCAGAGAGAAAGTTGAAAACATCCAGCCCATAAAAAATGGGAGCAACATAGGATGTGATTCTAGGGGGGCTTCATGTGGTGTTGCATTCTTTTGAAACCAAAAATCTATCAACTGTTCTCTTATTCTTGTTGAGAAGAATATTATTATGGTTAATGTTACTCATGTTAGAGATAACTTTTCTTGGATTTTTATTAATATCTATGCTCCTAATACTAGATTGGGAAGACAAAAGTTTTGGCATAGACTGTAGGATTTGAGAAAGAATTTTCAAGATAAGAGTTGGATGGTAATGGGAGATTTCAATACTCCGTCAAAAGATGCTGAGAAATTGGGAGGTAATCCATCTCAGCTGGAAAGTAGAATGGATCTCATGGATTGTATAAACAATGAAGCTCTCCTTGATGTGGACCTTGAGGGTATTTCTTATACATGGTCTAATAGAAGAACTAGAGCTGAGCTTAGTCAGGTGAAATTAGATAGAACTCTCATTTCCCTAGATGGGAATTTAAGATACTCTTGTTCCCTCTCTTCCATGTTAAGAATTGGTTTTGACCACTTCCCTATTACTTTTTCTGCTAGCTCCTTTAATGGTAAAAGAAACTCCCCTTTCCATTTTGAAAGAATGTGGATGGCGCACCCTAGGTTATTGGAGAACATTATGGAATGATTGAATCTAAATGTGGAAAGGGGAACTATGTACAAAGTTGCAAATAAAATGAATTATATCAAAAGAAAAGTTAAAATTTGGAATCGAGAGGTCTTTGGTGACATTTTTTATTATCTAAAAGTAGATTTCAGATTCATATTAAGGATGTCTAAGACCAAATCCAAAGGGAGGGTTTCTCTGAGGAGCTCAAATTTATTGAAAAAAATCTTCTAGTGGACTATCATAATATTATATCCAAGGAGGAAAATTTCTAGAGACGAGGTTGAGAGCTCTCTGGCTTGAGTCTAGAGATAAAAATGCTAGGTTTTTCCATATGATTACTATGAAACACAAGGCTGTTAACAAGATTCCCTATTTAAATTATAATGGTAGTAATATTTTCAATGAGGAAGATATAAGAAAGGAAATGATGAGTTACTTTTCCTCCCTCCTATATAAAGACCCAAGTCTGAGCACCCCTAATCAGGATAAATTGATGTCTGCTATTCCCTGTTGTATCATCTTAAAATGGAAGCACTTCCATGTTAAGAATGTTTAGCCCTCCTTAGGGGATGTTTTTTACCACCACCATATTTTCCCCTCCTTTCAGCATCATCTCCTGCTTCTATGCCTATTTAGGACCCTGATTGGGCCTCTTCGGGCACCTTCTATCCCACCTGGCACTTTTTCCAGGGGTTCTGACCCCCTGGGTCAAGGTCGACCTTGACCTTGACCTAGGTCAGGGTCAACCTTGACCTTGACCTAGGTTAGGGTTGACCTTGACCTTGACCTGGGTCCCCCTTTCAAATTTGGAAATTTGTCGGTTGTCGGAAGTCATCCAAAATTCATTTCCCGCTTCCGGGTCGGCTGTTTTGGGGTTCTGAAGCAGTAAATCTTAAATTATATTTAAAATAGGTCCTCTTCTAGGGGTATGGGTCTAATTGGAATTTAATTCTCCTATGTTGGCCTCCTTAGAAGATTGTGCCCTAGTTTTATATAAAAGGAAGCCTCTCTCTCTCTCTCTCTCATTTTCTCTAAGTCTTCCAAGTGCAAAAAGCTCTAACCAAGATTTTGTTCAAGCATCCATTGTTCTACATGTTTTCAAGCTCTCAAGGTGTTCAAGTATTCCTCTCAAGAACTCAATTCCTCCATTGAAGATCAAGGATTCAAGCTTTCAAGCCTTAGAAGGGATTTGGTTCAAGCATTCAAGATTTATCATTCAAGCCCTAGATCTAGCCATCATGATGGTGTGATCTTCCTTCAAGATCCTTTGTTCATCCTAAAGACTCTTTCATCATCTCTTCAAGGTAGATTCCAAGCATACAATCATGGAGGTTTATGGTTTCTAGAGTCCATGCTTTCATATTTACATACTTGCTTACATTTGAATTACAATTACATATCTATTCAATATCATAGCTTCATTGTTAGATTCAATTCTACTACTTGCTAGCATTCTTATTTCAATTATTGATTTCAAGGTTAATTCCTAAATCAGGGTTTGACTAAGGCAAACCCCTCCCCCACAACAAAAAAACCTCTTTTTCTTGCAGGTACAGGTTTAGAATAGCAGATTTGAGACCAGATCTGGATACCCTTTTCGGCCAACTTCCGGGATCCGCGAACAAAGTCACTTTCAGATCTGTGTAGGTCAGGGTCGACATTATTGGGTCAGGGTTGACATTTGTGGGTCAAGGTCAACCTTTTTCATAAGATGACATCAGAACAAAAAAATATTTATGGGTTTTGTTCATCTCTGTGTTTCCTTTCCGGATCATACTTTGGATTTTCCAGAAACTGAGTATAGACCCCAGAAAATAGCATTCTTTGATCTGCAATATTTCAAGGTTAGTACTTTTCTATCATTCATTTCAATTCAAATTCTTAATCATTCTAAATCTATCACACATTTACATTCATTTCAAACACATTTTAAGAGGGAAACCTAGTATCTCCTTCTTTATTCTTATTTCCAATAGATTGATTCATTTATGCATTAATCCTTTTTGGGTTGATCAATTTGGATCCTTCCTTTGTGCATTTGAGAATAAAAGGGAATATCTTATTTATCCCTCCA
>MU227244.1:4560029-4589169 GCA_018584345.1 Thuja plicata
ATCCATTTCACGATTATCTATGCTCTTAGATGTAAGGGTCAATACTCTTCGCTAAGATTATGGTATACATTGTTGTTAAGTTGGATATCTCCTTACCTTGTGAAGTAGGTATCCTTTCTTCTTCTTCATTATCCTGCCTAGTGGGTAGCCATGATAAGGAGGGGGGCATATATAGGGTCTCCCTTGTACTATAATTTACATTTATTTACATTTTGCAACATGCTAAATCCTTGGAAGGTAATGCACATAAGTTGCTAAATCCTGAAGAGACACGCATTTTTACTTTTATGTTTGCTAAATCCTTGGAAGGTAATGCACATAAGTTGCTAAATCCTTGGAAGGTAATGCACATAAGTTTCTAAATCCTTAAGAGACACGCATTTTTACTTTTATGTTTGCTAAATCCTTGGAAGGTAAAGCACATAAGTTGCTAAATCCTGAAGAGATACGCACCCTTTTATTTTTACAATATGCTAAATCCTCGAAAGGTAACACACATAAGTTGCTAAATCCTGAATGGACACGCATTTTATATTCCATAGTGATACAAGAATGTGGATCTATGGATATTTTCAAAAGTTGTCAGAAGACACATTTACAATTACAAGCACAATTTATGGGTGATCCTATTTGGGCTCTCCCTCCTTGGTGATTCATAGTAAGGTGGGCATCTTACTAGGTAAGGTAATCACTTTCTCTTTTCTCTCTTTCACTTTCATGCTAGTAGGATTAGATCATGAAGCTATGTTATATATAGTGTTGTTCTTGTCTTGCTTATGTAGTCATGTATGTTTCTATGATTGATTGCTCTTTATTTTTCATATGTTTTATGCATGTATGTTGAGTTAGAATCCTTGGTATAAGGACTTATGTCCTTGACCTAGTGATGTTCTACCTTGTTGTGATCCACCAGAGTCTTTCTTCTAACTTTACCGCAAGCATGTTCGATTTCCATACTTTCGCTAAAGTGGGGGCTTAATGTATCATCTTAAAATGGAAGCACTTCCATGTTAAGAACACTTATCCATCCTTAGGGGATGTTTTTGACCACCATCATACTGTCCCCTCCTTTCAGCATCATCTCCTACTTCTATGCCTATTTAGGACCCTGATTGGGCCTCTTCGGGCACCTTCTATCTCACCTGACACTTTTTCCAGGGGCTCTGACCCCCTGGGTCAAGGTCGACCTCAACCTTGACCTAGGTCAGGGTCAATCTTGACCCTGACCTAGGTTAGGTTTGACCTCAACCTTAACCTAGGTCAGGGTCAACCTCGACCTTGACCTGGGTCCCCCTTTCAAATTTTGAAAATTTTCGGTTGTCGAAAGTCATCCAAAATTCATTTCCCGCTTCTGGGTCGGCTGTTTTGGGGTTCCGAAGCAGTAAATCTTAAATTATATTTAAAATAGGTCCTCTTCTATGGGTATGGGTCTAATTGGAATTTAATTCTCCTATGTCGGCCTCCTTAGAAGATTATGCCCTAGTTTTATATAAAAGGAAGCCTCTCTCTCTCATTTTCTCTAAGTCTTCCAAGTACAAAAAGCTCTAACCAAGATTTTGTTCAAGCATCCATTGTTCTACATGTTTTCAAGCTCTCAAGGTGTTCAATTATTCCTCTCAAGCACTCAATTCCTCCAT
Organism: Thuja plicata; assembly: GCA_018584345.1. NCBI lineage: Eukaryota > Viridiplantae > Streptophyta > Pinopsida > Cupressales > Cupressaceae > Thuja > Thuja plicata. The sequence goes on from MU227244.1 coordinate 4,561,667, forward strand.
TGAAGATCAAGGATTCAAGCTTTCAAGCCTTTGAAGGGATTTGGTTCAAGCAATCAAGATTTATCATTCAAGCCCTAGTTCTAGCCATCATGATGGTGTGATCTTCCTTTAAGATCCTTTGTTCATCCTCAAGACTCTTTCATCATCTCTTCAAGGTGGATTCCAAGCATAAAATCATGGAGGTTTATGGTTTCTAGAGTCCATGCTTTCATATTTACATACTTGCTTACATTTGAATTACAATTACATATCTATTCAATATCATAGCTTCATTGTTAGATTCAATTCTACTACTTGCTAACATTCTTATTTATATTATTGATTTCAAGGTTAATTCCTAAATCAGGGTTTGAATAAGGCAAACCCCTCCCCCACAACAAAAAAACCTCTTTTTCTTGCAGGTACAGGTTCAGAATACCAGATTTGAGACCAGATCTGGATACCCTTTTTGGCCAACTTCCGGGATCCGTGAACAAAGTCACTTTCGGATTTGTGTAGGTCAGGGTCGACATTATTGGGTCAAGGTTGACATTTGTGGGTCAAGGTTGACCTTTTTCATAAGACAACATTGGAACAGAAAAAGATTTCTGGGTTTTGTTCGTCTCTATGTTTCCTTTCTGGATCATACTTTGGATTTTCCAGAAACTGAGTACAGACCCCAGAAAATGGCATTCTTTGATCTATAATATTTAAAGGTTAGTAATTTTCTATCATTCATTTCAATTCAAATCCTTAATCATTCTAAATATATCACACATTTACATTCATTTCAAACACACATTTTAAGAGGGAAACCTAGGATCTCCTTCTTTATTCTTATTTCCAATAGATTGATTCATTTATGCATTAATCCTTTTTGGGTTGATCAATTTGGATCCTTCCTTTGTGCATTTGAGAATAAAAGGGAATATCTTATTTATCCCTCCACTCTAAACATTAAATGTAAAGGTGATAAGTGATTTGAGTATCAAAACACTCTTATTCCATAAACATCATTTTTCTCCTTTACACCTGTCTGATTGATAAAGAGACTAATATGAAGTAAAAAGCTATCCCATCTGATAAGGAAATTAATTTTGCTACTTTTTCTTTTGAAGGAGAGAAATCTCCAGGACCTGATGGGTTCCCCATGTTTTTCTTCTAGCATTAATGGGAAATTTTTAGGAAGGAGGTGACTGTGGTGGTGAAGGAATGTTTTGGTTCCCAAGCTCTCCTCAAAGAGCTTAATGCTACTTTCTTTGTTCTAATTCCTAAGAAACCCGATGCTAACACTGTTGAATCCTTTAGACCTATCATTCTTTGCAAATCTTTGTATAAAATCATCTCTAAAGTCCTTACTTTGAGGATTCTATCTATTCTCCCTTCAAATCATGGTTTTGTGTCTGGAAGGCAAATTATGGACTCTATTATTGTTGTGCATGAAAACATTCATTCCTTGGAAGCGGCTAAAAAATAGGGATTTTTTCCCAAAATTAGACTTATCCAAAGCTTATGATAGAGTGGATTGGAACTTCTTGATGAAAGTTTTGGGAGCTTTTGGCTTTGATAGGGGGTTATCAAACTTGTTATGCAATTGGTTTCTTCAGTTTCATCTTTTGTCATTGTTAATGGTGGCTCCTCTAATTTCTTCAGACCTTATCGAGGTCTCAAACAGGGAGATATGATTTCCCTTATTCTTTTTTCCATTATTGTTGAATGCCTAGGGAGATATATTAGCAATTTGGTGGGTGAAGGTCTGATTATTGGTCTCCAACCTTCTTCTACTATAATTTTTTGCTCCCATGAACAATTTGTGGATGATACTTTAACAATGGGAGCAACTACGATAAAGGAAGCTAAAAATTTGAAAAAGACATTATCCACTTATACTAATGCGTCTAGCTAGCTCATTAACTGGGATAAGAGTTATATTTTCTTCATCAATACCCCTAAGGAGAGACAAAGAAGGATAACTAAAATTCTGGGATGCAGTGTTGGTACTTTGGATTCTTCTTACCTTGGTCTATCGCTGAGTTCTAAACCCCCCAAAGCTTTTTGGACTTCCATTATTGAAAGATTCAACATAAAGCTTTCTGGCTGGAAGGGTGTTCTTTTAAGTCAAGCAAGGTAAATTAAACTCTTGAAATCTACCTTGAAATTTTTTCGTATTTATGCCCTAAGTCTGTTCAAGATCCCTCACAAATATGTTGATATGATTGAAAGAATTCAAAAAATATTTCTATGGTTGGGTGTAGAAGAGAAGAAAATAATGAGCTTAGTGGCTTGGGAGAAGGTGTGTAAGCCTAAAAGATATGGGGGGATTGGAATAAGAAGTATAAAACACTTTAATAAAGCTCTATTGGCCAAACAAATTTGGAGAACCTTTGGGGAAAGAAAATAATGGAATTCCATTCTAAGAAATAAATATTTGTTCAATAATCCTATGTTGGAAGACTTTCTATGGTCTAGAGAGGATATTTAAGGATCCTATATATGGAATAGTATTCATTATGCTAAGGATCTTGTGGCCAAAGGTGTTAGGTGGAGGCTCGAAAATGGTAGGAGAATCAATTTCCAGGGGGACTGTTGGTTGCAAGATGATCCCCTTTGTAGCAATCAAGATTGGAGTCAAGCTATCAAAAGATGTAAAGAAACTATTGGTGAGAGTGCATGTGATTATTAGAGAGGGGATAAATGGATACATTTAGGGGATATTGATAGAAAGCTTCAACCCATTAATAATCTATTGTAAACTTGGTTTGTGAAGGAAGACAGTCATGATCATCTTATTTGGGCTTCTAAAACAGATCGGTTCTTCTCTGTTGCCACTACCTGTGATCTTTCGCACTCTAGAGATGACAAACCTCTATGATCGAAGGTTCAGTATAAATTTATTATTCCTAAGATCAATTTATTTTTTTGGTTGCTTTCTTAGAATAAACCCCTGAAAATTGATAATCTCTGTAAAAGAGGATTCTACTTTCCTAATAGATGTTATCTTTGCATGGAAGATGTTGAATCATGTAATCACATAATGTTGCATTGTTCCTATTCATGTAAGGTTTGGGAAATATCTTTAGAAAATGAAATATGTGCTAGTTCTTTCCTCTTTTATGGCAGGATTTTATCATCCAATGGAGATACCCTTCTTCGAATAGATTGGCTAAAGAATTCTAGAATCTGCTCCTCCCTCACTTTAGCTAGTAGATATGGAATGAGAGAAACAACATATTATTTTAGGAGAAATATGCTAAGGCCGAGGTGGTTACCAATCAGATCTGTAGGGGTCTAGAGGAGAACTTCAACTCTATCATCCATAACAATCCTTCTCTTATTACTTCCCAAGAGGATCTTGTGAAGATTAGAAACTGGAAGCTTGGTTTCAATTCTAACAAAGCTCATAACCCCAGAGAAGGCATCTAGTGGTCTTCCCCCCACAGACTAGTACAAAGATAATTTTGACAGGGTTTCCAAAGGCAACCCGAGGATGGCAGGTGGTGGTGGTATTATTAGATATTGGGCTAGTAACTATCTTGGGGTTGTGGATTTTCCTCTTGGATTGCAAACTAATCATAGAGCAGAAGCCATGACTACTCTTAACACAATGATGTTGGTAGAAGAACTAGGGTGTAAGAAAATATGGCTAGAAGGAGATTCTTTGAATATAATCAATAGCTTAAAAGGCTTAAATAAACCCTCCTGGACTATATAGAAAATTATTGACAAAATCAAAAATTATTTCTCTAAAGTTTGAAGAATTTTATATTACTCATGATTATCAGGAAATAAATATAGTTGTGGACAGGTTAGCTAATGTAGCGGTTAAAAGTGACATCATCCACAAGGGGTTTGGGGTGGAAAACATTAATGATGACACTAAAAGGCTTATTGGTTATGATAAGATCAATCATAAAGAAGGAGTCATTCAAAGTAATAATGGTTTTAATTGATATGAGACAAATTAAAAGTAGAAGAGTTACAAAGTGACAGTCGGAGCATATTTTCATTATTACCTATCTGTTCACACATGTTTTGTGGGTGCCTAAGACAGATTGGGCTTCAAACTTTTTTTGTATTATGCTTTGGGTGCTAAATTTGAACTGTATTATGCCTCATTTATTATTGCCTAAGTTCTACAATTGCAACCTGGAGAATATTTGTGAGATAAAAGAGTGGGAGGGGAACTAAAAAAGGAAGAAACCTCTAAATACAGATGGATACAGGAGAAAAAAGTCTAGGAAAATATTAAGAAGGGGGGATCGAGCATTATCTTCAGAGAATGCATGGTAATAAGAAGGACATTACTAAGGAGTTTGTTGTGGGCTGGGACAATGACACTGTTAACCTCTCCAGTAAGTCTTTTAATCTCACCCTGGACTTTATTGCTGAGATTACGAGTCTCCCTCTGGATGGAATGAACTAATTTAAGGATAGGAGAATAGGTAACAAAGCTTTTAGGGATTTTCCCAGAATGGATGAAGAGAGAGCCATCTTGATTAGGGGAAAGAAGATTTTATTAATATTAAAAATATTAAGCTTATTTGGGCTCAGGTTTTCAGGGTAATTATGGAGTATTTTACTCTTGACGGGAGATTTACGAGGGTTTACAATTTCCACTTTGTCCTTGTCAATAATTTCCATCATAAGACCAGGGTTTCATTTTCTTACTTGTTACTGAGTTCTCTGAATCACAATATTATGAAGAATAGGACAAAACCTAATTCCCCTATCCTCCATGAAGGCCTGACCCTGATGACATGTAACTGATTGAATGTTTGATAATGTTAAGTTGAAGATAATGTAAAGCATTAAATCAGTTAATGGTTTGTATTGTCATTGATGTCAACTTGATATCATCTGTATGGTCATGTACACAATACCAAAGACTTTAGAGAATCAATAGAACAAAGGTTATGCTTTTAGCAATGCATAAAATTCAAGTATTCACTAAGTGACAGATAAAACTGATGGAGTGCACACCATCGGTAAACGCAAAGAAGAAAAGTCACAGTGATACCCAACGAGTAGAAGACAATGTTGCCCAACGAAGCAAAACCACAGGATTCCCAACAAGCTAAAAACAAAGTTTCTTGATGAGTAAAAATTTAATGATGCTCGACAGACAGAGATCTCAAAGCTAACTAGAGTCATGCCGACAGAACAGTCAGTTGTCATAGACAACTAACTGAAGAATTGACCGACGGAATAGAGAGTTCAAAAAATGACAAAATATATAGCTGGCAAGAGCTAAAAGATAGACTTAACTGGTTGTTTTCTTTGTTTTATTTGACTAGAGCTAAGTAATTGATTTAAAGAAGATTTGTACAGTTGGCAAGAAGATAAATACGAGATAAATCAGGAGTTATGCTTTGAATCAAATTGGCTGGATTGTTTTTCACGCCAAGAATCAAGAATCAAGAATCAAGAAACAAAGAATATTATGTCTATATAAGAGACAAGCTTAATTCATTTTCGTAACACACATTCACGGAAAGGGGATTAAGGGGAGTGAATGAAAAGAGGATGCTAAAGAGAAACTGATGAAGAAGAACTTCATATAGTCCTGATCAATCAAGCTGAAGGAGAGCTAAAAAAATTTGTAGACACCGATGAACAGTGAAGCACAACATCACAGAGCAGAAAGTGTGGAGCACAAAGAATTGAATTGATACATTGATCAGAGATGTAATGTACTTAAATAGATCTAAAAATCTGCAATTCAAAGTTGCATTAGAAATAGGTCATAATGTTTCAGTTTAACCATTGAAGCATCAAGTCTCTTAATAGAGCAAGACTTAACAGTCTTCTATATATTGAGGTACATCCCAAGGAGTGCCAAAAAGGTTGATTCATGAAAGTAGCATTGGAATTTCCCAATACCTATTGATAGTCTAAGAAGGAGGCTAATTCAAGGATGGTAGCAATAGATGCCCGATACTAAGTGACAACCTCTATGTATAAAATCCTCTAACAAGGTCACACTTAATAGTGTGTTTGTAACCTTTAACAGGGTTGGCTCCTAACAGGGCTCACTTTAGAAGAGTCAAAATTTGGGGTACCGGTCCCAGTGGTTTTCCCTTAATAGGGTTTCCACATTAAAAATTCATGTGTTATGTGTGTATGATTCATTTCTTTATTATTTTGTATCTGACATAGTTAACATTGGGTTGATTGATATACTCTGCTTATTTATTGAGTTTCAGTAAATAGTTATACTGCTTATCGGTAATCAAGGAGAATAAGGACAAACAAGGAAAACTGATAGACAATTATTCATTCTAAGTATTTCATGGCATGCATCTTGTAGGGACTTAATAATCTGAGGTTTATTTAATTGGCGGTTAATGTTTGAAGGATAAAAGATTGAGGCCACTGATTCACTCCCCCCTCTCAGTTATTACTAACAGACCCTGCTTATTTTTTAATATGCTAGAGATAAACTCCTGGAGACTGTGCCTAAAAAAATTGATAACACCAAATAGAAGAGAAAAAATTTTGAGACTAATAAGGGGCCTTCTATTAATAAGAAAATTAAAAAGGATAAAATTTTCTAGAAGGAGGTTCCCCTGTGAATTTTTGATAAGGTTAAGGGTATGCAATCTGAAGATGATAAGGATGATGATGATGAATCCTCAAAGGAGGAAAAATATGAGAATGACAAACAAAAAACAAGGATAATATTTATAAGAATGAAGCTCCTGTTAATGGTAATGAAAAAAATTTAGATTTGAAAGCCTAGATAATAGAGTGCCATCTCCAGGTGGAAAAGGTAAGGATGATTCTATGGCTTTTAAAGAGAGTCTCAAGGCTGATATTTTGGAAGAGAATATGGAACCCCACATGGAGGAGGATACAAAGGCCCAATAGGAGGTCTCTAATGAGGTTGAGAACTTGCTGGATAATCCAGATTCCCCTGGTGATTGTTAAGAATGTCCAATAGGAGCTCTTTGATGACCATGTCCGGAGTCCCTCAAATAATGAGAACATGGAAAGGGAGAATGAAGATAGGGGTGATGATGTTTAAGGGGAAAGAGAATATATGGAGAAGGATAAAAATTTTGAGGTAGTTGAGGAGGGAGATGCTGATCATGATTCTACTCTAAAGGATAACTCAACAAGGGTGGTTGGCTCTTCTAGTAGATTTGTGGTTGATGGCCATATTAATAGAGACCCCGACTCTCAAAAAGATGATTTGGATGCTGAGAAGGAGAAGAATAAAAACACCCAGAGTAAAGGGGAGGCTACGTTGTTGGAAGAGGAATATTTTAATAATAAAAAAGTGCCTAATATGGGTGTTCTCAATGCATCTAGGAGTAGAGCGGTCTTGGAATTTAACTTAGACAAATGAGATTTCCATAAAATAAAAGAGCTGAGCCTCAAGTATAGAGCCTTGGATGCAAAATATGATGTGCTAGAGGAGACCGTGAACAAGATGAGAAATTACATGGTCATGGACAATAGTAAAGGTAAAAGTGTTTTTATTGAGGAAATGGATAATTTTAGCATGCATGATCAGAAAATCTTGACCATTATTGATGAGAAGCCTTCCCCCATCTACAACAGAGCCAAAAATAATAACATGTTGAGGAAGCTTCTTTCCCTTAGCAATGAAGGCATTAAAGCAACTGTAATTAATATTAATGTGCTTTACTTTTTGTTGGAGGGAAACTACCTGAAAAAAACACTATTCTGGTTGATGATGAACCAATGAAGCTGGAAGATCATACTATTGGTCCAGGTACTAGAACCAAAGTGAGTATTATGAAGAGGATGGTTTCTCTGCCTAAGGAGCTGGTGAGTCTTAAAGACTCAATTCATAAGATTCATACTTTGTAGGAGGATTCTGGTGAGTTCCTAAACATTTAGGATTGATCCATGCTGTTGGGTGTTTTTTGGTCCGTCTATTGGTAGTTGTGCTGGAAGGTTTTCTTTTTTGGTGGCTAGTGCCTTTTAATTGTAATATCTTTTTTTAGGCCTTTCGTTGGTTCTTTCTATCCTTTGTGGCAGAAGTTGTTTCTTTGTTGTTTAGCTATGCTATTTTATTTTCTTGGCATGTAAAGGGTTTCAGGGCCCGTTCAAAACCTATTTTTACCTCAACAAAAAAATACATTATTACTGCAATTAAACATTTTACAAAATGGGTGGAATTTATACCCTTATCAACTGCAACTGGAAAAAAAATTCCATGTTTATCCTAAATCACATCATTTGTAGATCTGGTATCCCACATGCACTCATCAAACGTAATGAGAGGCAATTTAAAAATAAGGATGTTAAAGAGTTATGTGAAAAGTTTCATATTATTCAACATTTCTCTTCCATTTACTATCCCCAAGGAAATGGACAAGCATAAGATTTTAACAAGAACATCCTTAAAATCCTTAAGAAAATAATGGAATCTTTAGGTAGGGACTGGCACATTCAATTGAATCTATCACTTTGGGTGTATATAACAAGCATTAGAACACCTATTGGAGATACACCCTTTTCTTTAGTATATGGAGCTGAAGCAGTTTTTCCTTTGGAGGTTGAAATTTCATCCCTTAGAGTTTCTCTAAATGGCATACTAATAGATGAAGAGTATAGAGTTTACAAGTTGGAAGAACTAGATTTACTTGAGGAATATCAACATAAAACCTATGATCATCTCAAATTCTATCAAAAGAGGATATCCAAGAACTACAGTAAAAAGATCAAACCTAGAGAGTTCCAAGTTGGTGACCTCGTCTTAAGGGAGAACCCAAGAAATCAATCAGAAAGAGAAAAGAAAGGGAAATTTGAGGTAAATTGGCTAAGAACCTTTATAATCATATCATCCTATGACAAATTAACTTACAAACTAGCCACATGTGATGGAGAAGAATATGAAGAACCCATAAACAATATTCATCTTAATAGGTTCTATACCTGATCAGTTGTAAGAGTATCACACCAATGAGTATCAGATGAGAGAGTATTATTATGTACAACAAAAGAGAACCTAAAAAGACATAAAAAGGATCCTAAAGAAAAGAAAAATAAAAAATAAAATATAAAAAGTATGAAAAAGAAAAAAAGTGCCTTGGTGAAAACCGAGTAAATAGGCGCCTTGGTGGCAAAAACAAAATAAAATAAAAACATAAAATTACAATAAATCCAAGTTGTGAAAACCTATAAAATAGGTGCTACTTTCTCCCAATTGATCTCATTTATCCATCAAGCAATGCATTTACCTTTCTCACCATCATTGTATATATCCAGATGCATTCCATCCTTTGTACATAGTCACAATAAACCCCCCAAAATTGCATAGTGTTGTCCTTCAAGAAAGATTTTATCATGGTTTTGAAATTGTCTTAGTTCATTATCATTGTCAAAATCAAAATTAGGGGCACACATATGATCATCAGAAAATTGTTATTGAAATAGACACAAGCAACAAACAAACATTCTTTACAAAGATCAAGAATCACGACAGTAGAAATTTTCAATGAAATCCTAATCTCAAAATTTCAAGCATCCAAACTTCCAACCAAACATCAACATATCCAACCTCAAATCCAAACATCAAATCAAACAACTTGATCAAAATAAAATTGGAGGAATATTTATTGAAATCTTTTAAACTTATGGATCAAATAACAAGGGCTAAGAGATTCAAATGTATGATTCTTGATTTTTGACATCATGTCTTTTTAGAAACTCAATAATGTCCAGGACTAGAGGAGAAATTATGAAGCATGATATTTTCTTGGTTTTCTACTTGTATGATTGATTCAACAAAGTATGTAAATTAGTATTATGACATGATCAACAAAGAATCATTGAGGAAATTGGTATATGGAAGGGATTAATTCTTTGTCTATTTACGCAAAATGATACTTAGGCCATTTAGTTTATTCATACCTTAATGCCAAGATCTACTTGCAAAATTGAATATAATGAAAACGGTATTCATACCCCCATGATTTGTAAATCTCACTAGTGAGGGTTATATCAATTTCAATGATTCCCAAAACCTCAATGATGACAGTGGTCATATTGAATTCAATGAAAGCAGTATTCATATCCCCATGGTTTGCAAATCTAACCAGTGAGGGTTGTACCAATTTCAAACTTATCTAAAAAAAAGCTCAATGATGATAATTGCAAAAATAGAGATTTGTTGAAAAGTGACAACAATTTTAAGTTGGATTTTCATGTTACATTAATGTTAGATTAACTCTTGCATTAAATAATCATTATGGGATTTCCCAAGGAAAGTGGGGGTCAATCATCCAAGTCAAATCATCAAGAATTCTTCTTTAGATAGAATATGTGGGACTTTATCAAAATTCATACATATCATTTACTACTCAATTACATATCATTCTTCATTTAGGACATTAGGGGCATTTTATTTGCATTTAGGAACATTTTCATATTAGGAACCTTTCATTAATCATTAATTTATATAGATACATTTACCATTATACTTAACATTTATATTCATTATCTATTATCTATCATCATTTAGGTGCATCTCATTATAATTTAGTTGTATTTCCTATCACCAAAATCATTATATTCATGGAATTACATCTCTAGAACTCATAATCAAATACATAAAGCATTGCATCATCACCTAAAACCATCACATCTATATGTTGCATCCATAAAAAGATAAACATCATGTCAAAAAATTTCCATACATTTTAGGGCATCCATTTAAGCATCATTATAAGTCAAAACATCCATATACATTCATACATAAACATCAAGAGTAAAGTAAATAAATTCATCCATACATATTGCATAGATAAAACACCAAAAACATGCATATAGATAGAATCATGTAAACTGCATCCATCAAATGTCTCATGGAATCTTAATATATCATCAAAATCATAAATTCCAAATATAATAAAATCAAATAAGAACATCATAAATATAAAAAGGAAGGGGGTCTTTCAAATGTCCATAATCACAGTGTCTATCAACTGTACAAATCAAGATACATCAAAAGTATATCATCAAAATCTGATGTCATCGTAAAGATCTAGGCATGACTACCTCCTAACTCTGCAGGGTGTGTCATCAAAGTAGTACTTGCACCTGTATATGTACCTATACCCCATGAATTTTTCATAGGTCCAACACCACCATCTATACCTACTCCTACATCTAGTCCCCTAGGAGGCCTAGGAGATGGACCTGTAATCTCACGACGATACTGACCTCTCTGACCTCCTCCATGCCTAGATACCTGAGAAAAAATATGTAACCCTTCTATCTATAGTAACTGTTGCATAATATGAACCACAATAATAAGTGGTTCGATCTTTCACCTCTATCAACTCTTTGATATGATCATGAGAAACACCCTGCGTTATTGTCTTCTCAATACTCAGTGCTAAATCCTTAGTAGCAACTTGATGCTCCATCTCATGATCCCTCTCTGATTGGTTCACTACTAACTCACCCTCAAGAGCCTAAATTTGTTCTCATAATAATGTAACATCTGCCTACGTAGTGACTAACTCACTGTGTAATCTCTATATCTTTTGAGCTAGGACTCCACTCTGCACATCTTATCATAGATCCTGTACCATACCTGACCTATCTCTACAAGCTACCCATCCCTGATCTGGAAACACCACTCTCCTCCTTTTAGAAATAACTCCATGGACATCATCACCTCCTCCATGCCTGCCATCATATCTTCCATGATCACTGTCATCTCCTCCATGATGATTGTCATATCCTCCATGACCATCATCACCACCTCCACCAAAATATTACCTAATGACTACCACCTCTCCCTCTCACTGGTCTAACTGGGACATCCTTAGATCTTGCATATCCCTCATTTTTGGGATCTCTCTGTCGTCCTCCATATCTCGGTTGTCGTTGAGACTGGTCATCATCATCATCATTATCACTCTCCAAAGGAGGTACTGACTCATCTGATGAAGTCAATCATGGGAATGGATGCATGCTAGAAGCCACTACACATACTCATCAGTCACACCTGCATCCATGAAATCCTCTTGATAATCCCAAGGAACTAGTGATAATGTGCAAAACTCATCTCTAGTTGCCTCACATGATGCACATGGTCCCCATGTAGGTTTTTCCTTTTGGGTACGTTCATACATAGCTAATCCCTGTGACATACCCTAAGTCTATCCAAACTATCACCATACTATAGTTAATGATAAATCTCTCAAGAATGTAATGGGTACACCCAATCAACCATCTCGATGTGAACATATACAATACCTCTCAGTGATCCTTGCACCACTCCTCACATCCCAAATAAGGTCTCCAGTAGAAAGTATCTAAATCATCAATCTAACGCCTCCAATAATCCAACTTTCCTAGCTTTGACTGGACAAGTAAACCACTGTATATGTATATGAAGGGTTGAACCTCCTCTCATACTCTATCTGCAACTAGCCGTGTCATTGGGAGATGCTCCCAAACCCAAATTTGTAGGACTATGACACCGAATGATAAAAGATGTTGCACAATCATATACAACTTGGTGTAGCTCATGATATAGATGTGCCATAATGCATGTACCCTAGGGAAAATGTTGTGGCCTCATGATCATGTCCTCTAGTAACCATCCCCAACCAACATGGAATCCGTGAGCCCTCCTGTCTGGTATCATAAATCCTTTGATCAATTATGCTAAAACTAATAGGAGTGGGGAATAATATCTCCCCATCATCGTATCCCACATCACAATATATCCTTTAATCCTCTCATCCTTAAAGACTCATCGTGCTGCTGATCTATCATCTATGAGATTGAAGTACACTAACTCTCTCATCACTGAAATTTGCAGTATCTGATACACATCCTCAGGAGTGATAGTCATCTCTCTTGTAGGTAAATGAAATGTGTTGTGGTCACTATGCCACCACTCTGCTACAACTATCAATAACCCCCTATTCAACCAAATATGGTGCATACTCAGAAGGCATCTGAATCCACACAGTCTAATCACACATCTCTCCTCCTGAGACAAACACACAACCATAGAAAATAGTTTAGGGTATTGCACCCATATTCAACTTATCCAACTAAACTTATTATAGTCATACATCAAACATCAATATCAGATCAATTATCCAAAGTTAATCACAATATCCTACTATCTACTTGCTCATTTAAGATTTACAGGATCTCGATGAGCGCATCAACTTTTTTTCACCTCTATATCATGAGGATTAAAATCAACATCTATTCCATCATATTGATTTGACATCAATACAATATTTATCTATTATTGATTATCCTATACTAACTAATGCAATCATCACATTATCACATTTGGACCCTAAAACTTTTTACACATTTTTGACAACATGCAACGTCTTTTAAACACAACAATCACACCTATAAGGAAAAAACATACTCATCACACAAATCAAGACAAAAATAATCACATGAGGATATCACATAATGATGTTTTCATCATCATCACCAACGTATCCCAATTGGGTACATGACAATCATCAAAGATAAACACACATCCCTATGATGACATCCTGACACACAAATCAATGCAACAAATGCACTAAAAAATCACATATCCCCATTTTCCAAAATAAAGAAAGTAAAAAAATGGATGATATACTCGACAACATCATCAAAATCAACAAATCGTTAAAAATTTGACAAAATCGCCAAAATAAAAGTCATAAAAATTGAAAAAAAACAAAACTCACCCCAATCGGTGCAAGACAACTCACACCCGGTGCGAGCGAGCTCGCACTCGAGGTGGGTGAGTTTGCATCCAGGGCGAGCGAGCTCTCACCTGGGTGAGCAGCTCACTCGTGGGGCACATAAAAATCTGACCCCCCTCTACCAAAAATGCTCCAAAATATTTCAAATCCAACCAACTAGCTACCAAAAACAAATTTCTACAAATTTTTACCACAAATCATGGAGAATAATAATATTTTTCACTATCCACATCCAAATTTTTCAAAGAAACCCTAGTTGATTTATCAAGTAAAAATTTTATAACAAAGGAGGGTTTTTTTTTGACACATACCATGTGGCCATACTCCTCGGGCCTCTGGTACCAGCGCACCCTCTCAAACCGATGATCTTCCATTGGAACCACCATTGTCCTCATATATTCTCTTCTTCACCATAGAAATCACTCAATTTAAAAAAACACCAAATGAGAACTAAAATCATTACTTACCTTTTCAAAAGTCACTTTTTGAAAAAGGGGGGTATTTTGGTGGGATTCTTTTTCCCACTATGGAGCTTTTTAATTCCAGCTTTTGTGGGGCATTTTCTCATCTTGGAAGTTCATCTTTTATCAGGATTTAAATCAAAACAATTGACATTGGCTCTAATTTATAACTTCAATATAAATCATTTTCTTTAGCTTCAATACTTGAAAAATTATTTTGATTTTAATCCCGAGGGGGCATACTGGCACTAGAGTGCATAGTTTTGCGAATTGGGGCACTTTTTAAAATCAGGGACATCAGACATCAAAATTCTTATTTTTTTTTACACTAGGACATCAAAATGGATCAATTTTCACAACAGAGGTATCACATCATCAGGAAAATGACATCAACATTATATCAAAATCATATCAGGGATTCATATCGGAACATCATCATCATCATCAATATCACATCAGATTAGACATCAAATCAAGTATCAAACATCAAACATCAGTTATTCTTTGAAATAATGTGCTTCACACATTGATTCAAAGATGGGCATTTGTATACACCTAAAAGTGGTCAACACAAGTCAAAGCAAAAATCAATCAAATCAAATTTATTTTGAATTAATTGCAATCTATAAATCAAATCACTAGGTAATTGAATTAATCATTTAATTGCTTAGCTCATCAATTGATTAAATTAAATTCATTAAATCAAGCATGGCTAAAGTAATTAATTCTTTTGAATTAATCAAATCCCAATTTCTCTCACCCACCACTACGTGACGAAAGTCACTCAACCAATGGGGAATGAGAAAAGAGAGCACATGGATTGCGAAAAGGCTTTGCTATCTTAACCATTCAATCCTATCAAGAAATCTTATCCACTCAAAGGGGACGCATCACTCAAACTTAACCTCAACCATACTTTGACGATGTTTAATCAAACTCACCCCATACCCTTGTGAATTCATATAAATAGGAGGCATTTCTTAGTATAAATGACCAATTTACTTTACCATACCACCTTACTACCAATTCTACATCACTACTTTACATCATAACAATCACATTTTGTTGAATTATGCACCCATTAGCATTTAGCATTGAACATTCTTAAGTAGGATCATAATGGAAATTTTCATTTAGCCTAGCTTTTCATTAAGATCTTGCATCCTAGATCGAATTGTGCACCATTTAGCTTCACATCATTCATCATAGCTTATTTCTCATTTTCTAAGTTGTCAGTAGGATCTTTGATGTGGCTGAGAGCAGTAGTCCTTGGAACTAGAGAGCAATGAGACATTCAATAGGTTGTCTTTTCAATTTGTTTAATCACATTTTATCTTCTAATTGATTTTAATAGCTTGTTATTAATGTTTTATTGAGTTTGTGTGCAGATCAAACATATGGACTACATCGGGCATTACAATCATAGGGCGAGAGGTTTGTAATGATCAAATGGTCCTTTTTACGTCTATAGATTTGTGGACTAGAGCGTGTCACAAAGACGTCTCTGTGGCGAACACGTGTTTTAAGGCCATTAAGACTTCATTACGTGGATTTGAGTTTGAGGGTGAGCTGGAAAGATGACAAGGCTAAGCAAGGGTGATGGGATTTATGTCTTAGGCTAAAGTGGATAGAATGCAAAAATGGTATCTTACACGAGGGTGTAAAATTTACTCCTTTACACAAATAATTAGGCATTAGAAATTCTAGGTAGTAAATAAGTGATGAGTTCCTAGGTGATAAATAGATGATACAAGATCATAGGTAGTAAAGTGATGAATTAGGTGATGAGATAATCAATTAGATGATAATGTATACTTGATTATCTAGGACAAAATGATGAAAGTGAGGTGGTATTATTTAAGTGTTTATATTTTTCCTTCTTTGAGACAATGTTCAATGTAGAACGTTGTTTCAAAGTTTAAAAAGTAGTTATATAAAGAAATGGATGAGATATGAAGAAAGTGATTTGATAAAAATGGATGATATTCCCTAGTTGTATCAAAGGAAATTATAAAATAATAAATGGATTAGATATGAAGAAATTGATTTGATTTCCTCCATTCATATGGAGAAAATAATAAGATGATGGTGTCCCCTCTATAGACAAATCATGCAAAAATTTGCATGAGTGTCCTATGATGAACGATGAAAAATGGAAGAAAAATAAAAAAGGAGAAAATGATGAGAAGAAGTGGAGATAATGGATAATTAGAAAAAAAAAAGATATTTGTTTGAAATGCTATATTATGCTGGCATACGAAGAGTAACATTATTTTTATATAGAAATATATGTTATGCACCAAGGTTTAGAAATCCACGTTGACACTCAAGTGAATAACAAAAAATAGAACGTCCTTAACTCTCTCAAGTTATATGACATGTTTGGTGGGTATGTAAGGATATAACCAATAGATATGGAGAGGATATCCCACCACATCTTAAGGAGATTAGCCTTGGTGGGTCTTATGAGAAAACATCCAAGAAACATGTCACATAGAAATAATAGACATGTCCCAATTTATTATAGAGTCAAAGCACATTGTGATATATAATGGTCATAATGACTACAAGCAGGCATAATATCAATAAAAAAAGATACATCAACAGATCAAAATGATTAATCAAAGATCAAAGATAAAGACAATATTAAATATTAATGATAAATCAAAGATAAATAAAAAAGTAAACAAATCAACTAACATACAACAATATAACCTCTTACTAAGGTACTAATAAGATAAATGGATGATCATTATTCCTAATGTGGGGAAGGATGCATCTCATAAAGGAAAATGATAGATGAAATAGGAAAGTTGGAGAATTGAAAATGATGTGATAATTATACATTATCAAGGTTGATGTTAAGGTCTTGATTTGACAATAAATTGTAATTTTTCACGTGTGTAGTGTGTGTGGTGCAAATGTTGATATGTGATCTTTATTGATGGAAAAAATTAATAGAATTTATAGGAGGGATTTTTTTATTAAAGGGGTAGAGATGAAAATGTGAGCATAATATAGTGAATAATGCATGAAACTTATTTATTATGGAAGGGATTCAAATCAATATGTGAGGATAATGGAAAATCTCAAGATTATTAAAAAATAGGTCACACCTACTCCAATGTAATAAACAAGATGACATATTATGGATGAAGGGATGAATGATAAAGATATGAAAGAGTAGTTTAATTATAATTATAGATGAGAGATAGATGGGGACTCGAAAGAGGATGGAGTTTATTTTATTGCACAAGACAATTGTTGGAGCTTAAAATTGTATTTCCTTTTTTTTCCTACAATTCTCTTCCCTTTTTATGTTTTAGCAGAATGATCACTTTCCAATTACCAGTTTGTTAAATTTGTATAAGGGTAATCATGTAAAAATGTTTTGTGGTGCATGATCCTCCTTTAACAAAAAATCTTTAAGATGTGTTTGATGGATAATGTTACTTTCTTGTTATGCTTGTGAATGTTGTATTTCCCATTCGTGTTCAAGCCTTCACTAAAAAATCCAATTTCTAAACCCAAATGTTTTCTAAGTAAACATACGAGGTTTCCAACTCTTTTATACTTATTGGTAACTAGGAACCAATGGTTTCAACTCCTATCTCCTATTATTTATTTTCTAACATGAAATTAAGGTGGTAGTAGGGATCTTGTTCTACCCTTGATATGTGCATGGCTTGATGGGAAGCATGTGGGGAGGTGGATGATAATGGTAGAGGATGCAGTAAATCCTGCATAAAAAAGATTGTGACTAAAGAAAAGCTAAATCACAATGTTAATGTGAATAGTAAAAGTGAAGGAATAGACCAACATGACAAATATAATGCTCAAACCTTGATAATAAAGAAAACAACAATATGACTAAGGAAAAAATTATAAGTTGGGCACGGGAAAGGGACAAAGGTAAGTGAGGAAAAATTAATGGCTCTTAATGGGCATTTTGATCTTTTGTGAAGGAAGAATTGACAAGTCTTTGTGCATCACACAACATGGAAGAATTTTTTGAGGGTTCAAATACTTTTATGTCTCCTCTATCCTTGCATATTAAATATTTTGATTAACCCCTGACAACATGAATTTAAAAGTAAAAAGGAAATGGGCATCAAAATGGATTAGCACAATGAGCCAAAGTAGAAAGAAGCCCTAAAATATGTTGCATACTTTGCCAATTTCTTTTTCAATGCCATGAGTATGCCTAATCCAATATATATTTTTAAATGCTTTTGGTGCAAATTTTAGGCAAAATCATGATGCCTAGACTTTATTACTCACTTGATGTTCTCCTTTGTCAAGATAGCATCCTTTTGGAGGTTCTTTTATGTATTTTATAGGTGTTTTCACATTGTTCCTAAAATCAAACTCATAGATAATTAATGCTCGTGTATGGAGAGTTAGAGGAAAGTTTTTGCATGCCATCCTAATGGTCAAATCAAGTTTATTGGGGAAGAAATGCCATTTTTTATTTGGATGCGGTCTTAAATTATTTTTGGTTATTAATGCCCAATGACCTCTTGACAACCCGGACACCTCTTTTCTTTGGGTATATTGGCAAATGAATTTCATTTTGAAAGGAGGAAAGGAGGGAGGATAATATTTTTGGTCTGAGAGGAGCAAAGAAAAGAAAACATATGCTATATAATTAGAAGGTTCATTGTTACAACTCTTGGTAATTACCTTTTAGCATTGTAATGATCTAGGTTGATCCCAAATGTGTAATTATGCATGTAAATATTGTAGAAAAGGATGAGTAATAGTAGATTCAACCTTGATTGAGTGTCTCCTTTTGTATGTTTTTACATTTTCAGATTTGTGTTGTCTAGTTGATCAACTAGAAGACTCTAAATTTCTTATAACGCTTTTCTAAGGTGCATGTTCAATACATCAAAGGAAACATCTGAGTATGTTTATGAATAACTAAGTAGACTCATTCCATATTCTGAAACTATTTGTGGTTTTCTTGGATGTATTCGTAGAACCTAGCTTGCTTGTGCATTTTGTAAAGATTGGTCTTTTATGATGTATTGATTAATCAATCACCTTAGTTATTATTATTTTATAATTTAATTGAATTCAAAGTCTTTATTGACCAATTGGATAAAATGCACCAATTTGATTTTTTTCCTCTTTCCCACAATCCTCAACACACTTTAAATCCAATCAACTTAAATACCTTTTAATTTTCCATATGTATGCATATTGTCAAGTTTGAATTTGTGTAACAACATAAGAGGCCATTACAAAAACATTCTTATATATTAATTTGGAATTATCTATTTTAGTTAGGTGCTAAGCCTTAAAATTATTGAACCAACATATAGGCATAAAGTGATAACCATAGCAAGAATGCATAAAGCAAATGGTTATGGTTTGTGTTGTAGTAAATATTGTAGGTTTGTGGTGAAATCAATCCAACACAATAGGGAGAACACCTCATTGGTCCTGTAGAGAAGAAAATGAAGGAGGTCTTACCCACCTCAAGCATTGGTCCTTAGTTGCCCAATTTGAAGATAGGTATATGGTGATCTTCCTAGGTTTCACACCCTTGACACTTAGCAGATTACCTAGCCCTAATGATTTGAGAACTAATATCACTCTCAAGTAGTCTTTCACCAAGGTACTTGTCCAAGGTGTCACCATAAGTGGTTTCACTAAAGGAGAATTTTTATCTTTACTATTTTCAAAATTTTCTATAATTTTTTTCTTCTATTTGGATGTTTCTCAAATCTCCATATAATTCATTTTGCACTGATATTCCTAAAAATCCCTTTTCTTCTTCCAAAAATAATAGAATTAAAAGAAGAAAATAAAAGTGAAGGATCATAATCAAAATATCCAGTTATTGATCTGACCAAAGTTAAGCTTGTTTTATTTGTTCCATTAAATCATGTTGCATAAGGGAAACTAGAATATCTAGTTGTTCTTTTAAGTGGAATATTTTTCAATATATATCAGTCTTGATAAATGGAAGATATTATGACACTCGGCTAGACACTAGTGCATATTTATCCTTCCGCAAGGCCCCAATTATTGATAATTGGGACAACAGGTAACAACACACATAAAAAAACCCCATATACAATAATAGATGTCCAAGGTAATAAGTTTTGTTTATGATAAGTAAATCATTTACGTAAAATGCTCATTGAAGGATATGATTTTTTGTATTTCTTTTTTATGCACCAAATTCCACTATATATTTTATTGAGGGGAATTTATATTTCTAGATACACTCCATATGATTGTACCAATAAAAATATTGTGTTTACACTAACTAAGAAAATAATTAGTTTTCCAAGACTAATCTATGCAACATAAAAGTGTCCAACAACAATAAGAATACAAAATTTAGAACCTTTAGAAGATGTGAAGAGAAAACTTATTGAAAAAATATATATTTTGAAGATCCACAATTTTTTTGGGAAAAGGAAATTGTGTATAATGGAGATAAAATTGCAACTAGGCGAGATTATAAAGACAAGGAAAATGATGCTTATTGCTTCACATGACTATTCAAATATGCAAAGGTATGAAAGAACTCAAGGAAGGGAAGTATATAAACCCTTTCATATCCTTTCTATTTTTATTCATTTATGGTTAACAAGCATTTATAACAAAAGAGAAGAATGGTCATTAATTGCAAATCCTTAAATGCAATTACTCTTCCTTTATATTAGCCAAGGAATTCGTTAAAAAAGGACTAAGAAAATTATTAAAACATGTGGAGGGTAAAATCACAATCGAGTGTCACCTTTTAAGCTAACTCGATTGAATCAACCCAATTAGACTCGGCCCAGTTAGACTCGGTCCAATCAGACTCGACCAAGTCTAACACGGCAAAGTCCACGTAGGCACCACGTAGCACCAAATGGTGCCTATGTGGCCTAGTAGACTTGGTTGATTTTGAATCAGCCTAGTCAGACTCAGTCGAGTTTGCCTATGTGGTAAGCCATGTTGGTAGCCAAACCCCCCAAAACGTCAAAAAACTAGAAGTTTGCATTTCTTCTCTTTTGTTCTCTACTCAAAATATAAAATATAAAAAAGTAGAAGTACCATTTTCTAGATCTCAGAACAATGATTCTGGACATATAAATTTTATATTGTTTCAATTACAAAATGTTGAACAAATTCACTAAAAACTACATGTAGGCATATTAAGTTTTGAGAAGTTGTTGATTCAGAAAATATTAAAAAAATGCTAAATCAATTCAGAAATTTTTTAAAATCATATACAACACTAGAGAAGAGAGTCCTCTTTAAAATATGTAATTTATTTGGTTTTTGGTATAGTTTTGATAGGGGAAAAGCGACGGGAGACAAAAACTATTGAGTTCAGGTAAATTTAACTTTGAATACTTATAACGGGAAATCTATAGATCAAAAATACTTCTTTCTTTTTTTCTGCACTAGATATACATGTCATCTAAAATATATTATGAAATTGGAGGAAAAAACAATGTTTTACTTATAATGATTTGGCGGGAAGTAAACCCCCTGATTTGCAATATTTTTCAAGAAATAAAAAATAGACCTAAAAAATTCAAAAAACATATTAATTTGTGTCTAATTTTTTTTACAAAAATTTTAGGCATAAAATTCATCCTATTTCACACGTTTCATCAGTTTACATCTGTTGGAAGCTACAATTGAATTTTTTTTTATATTTCTATTGATGTCAAACCTTAACTGGTAGGACAATTGCTATGCAGTAAAGTGCCATATCAAATGATTGATGAAGAAGATTTGAAAAGAGGAGATAACAAGAAGACCTAGTGAAATGGTTGAGCTATGTGAAACTACAATGGGTACTTGATTAGATTGCACATTGGAAAGGTAATGTGTTGTTTATCTTTAACACCAAGTGAGGTTTGGAAGACTAAAAGCTTAGTCTTGACCGAGTAACAGAGCAGAATATTAAGGAGCTTATGTTTATGTCGAGTGATGCGAGTGTCAACCGAGTGCCAGTACATGCCAAGAAAATTTAGTGTCAATCGAGCATCAATATTTACCGAGTTGCCTAGTGATGACTAAGCGGAAGAACACAGTGATGACCGAGTGTCAGTATTTTAATAGTTTGAGAAAGATTTGAGATCCCAGCCGACATAGTTGAATTCTTGGGGTATGTAAAGTGTATTTAAGATAATGATGAATGTTGTGGAGAATTTAATGAGCATTTAATATATGTTTAACCATTTTTATGTATGGATTCAAGAAGAAGTTTTGAGATGTATCTACAAAGTAGAAGAAGAACAAAATGTTGGAAGGATTCATTGGATTTGACCAAACCCTAAGATCTATGGTGATGATTAAGGGGAAAAAGATCGATCTACCTAATCAGAGAGGTATATGATTAACCTAATTGTAGGTTATGGTAATGTAGAGGTTGATTCAGTTGATTGACAAATCTAAGAAGAAGGCAGAAAAGGCCGAGACGAGCAGTAAAGAACTGTGAAGTGGTGATTACTTGATGAATTTCCAAGGAGATTTGAGAGATGGAGATGAAAATGAAGGCCATTCAGTGAATTAGCACTTAAGGAAAAGTGGATATGTATTTGCAAAGTGATTTGTATGTTTCAGATCAATCTACCGTTACTTTATAACCATTGTATCAGTCAAAATCCTTTAATCAAGGTTGATTTAACAATCATATTGTAAATCCTTTAATACAGGTGACATTCTAATGGAATGATCAAATTCCTCTAACAAGGTTCACTTTTAATAGGGTGATTAAATCCTTTAATAGGGTCACATTTAACTGTGTGTATTGTAACCTTTAACAGGGTTGGCTCCTCACAGAGATCACTTCAGAAGAGTGAAAGATTGGTAGCATGTTACTGGTGGTTTTTCCCATATTGGGTTTCCATATTAAATCTTGGTGTCATACTTGTGTGAATGTTATTTGATGTGTTTAATGTTAATAATTTTATATTCTGCAAGTTGATTACTTTAGGACAGTAGACTGCAAGTTTATGTTACTGATTATATGTTATAGAGACCGAGTGGATTGTTGAGTAGATCTAAGTTGGTTAAAGTGTTTGAAAGTTCAATTGGTACATCTAGACCTGACGATAACTAATTCAGCCCCTCCTCTCAGTTATTCTGAATCATTATAACAACATCATCTTTAAATTCTCAATAGAAATGTGACTTTTATGCCCTTGAAGTTTTACAGTTTTGGTGTTGTTAATCTTTTCCTTTGTAAAAGGGTGACAACGTATTGTTCTTTTACCCTGGAATAATTTTTTTCAACAATAATTTACTACATTAATTATAGTAACCAAGTATAATCATGCATTCCGTATCAAATAACTAGCAACCAAGAAGATACGATTATACTTATAATGAGAGTTTATTTGACATGTTCAAGTAACTAGCAATATTACTGCTTACTTGAGTTTTTCTACATTGTTTCTACATTGTATTTGCCATGATCCAATACCTGTAACTACACACATGTCTATACAAAAAGATACAAAACATTACATACACGTTCATAGTTATAATCTTCGTTAATATCTTATCTAGATGAATTACAAATATCATTGAGGAGTGAAATAATATCATTTAAATCTCTATAGAAAAACCATAAGGGCTAGACCTAAGTATCAGGGGCTCACCATTGATAGCCTTGCCTACATCACACACAAAGAATTTATAGTTTGATTATCTCAATTTCATGCCATCTATTTATAAAATCAAGAAATTGAGTATGCAACCCTTTCTAGGGTCTAATTCCCCACACAATTTCATGATCGACTTCCACTCACTAGAGTGAAATACAGATGAGAACTAGCTAAGGAGATACCAACATATCTAATAGGTTCAAATGTTATCTCTACATCCACCTGATTGTAAACCCATATTTTTCACTAATCCACTTTTTGTAAGAAGATGATATTTAAGATCAAGAATCAATAGTGATATACTTAAATGATTTCATCATAACCCCTAACAAGAATTTAATGAACCTCCTATTAATTTCCTTTCAAAATAGGCATTAATTTGTTTTAGAAAAAATACACGAATTGATGAAACCTATTCTTAAGAGATATGCTCTCCCTAAAAGTTATAATTTAATACACTATACCATTATATATGATCTAGAGTTTAAACACTAGTACACAATAGATAGCTACAAATAGCATAACTAAGTTTGAATTAGAGATAAACACAAGGAATTATTCCATCCATTTGAAATTCATTAGACCCATTTCATTTATCTTTACGGAGGGATGAAGCTTATCATGAAAGAATATTCATTCATAATCTAAGAAATTTATAAATACTATTACACCATAATCTCTACTTTTATTTGCAATACCCTTACAAATTAAAATAATACTAACAAGTTATCATTTCTATTGTATATGAATGAAACAATATTCGAGGCTATATAATATTTATAGGTTATATTTCACATGTGAAACTTCTTAAAGCATTATCCATACCAATAAGATTCACGAACTCATGATACCAAAATAACTATTACTTGGCTTATTTTGAAGCAAAATACAATGAAATGATTCTTGAATTTGACCACGTCCACATAAGAAAGATAAATAAATTTTATTAATGATAAATATTATTTTATAAAAATATATCTACGTTATGTACTACTAAAATTACTAAGTCGTGTCATTCAATAAATCACTCAATGACTAGGATCCATCAAAATTATTACCATTATTCAATTGAAGGTTGGAAATATCTTGTAAGAAGAGAAAAGTCATGATCCTACTTCAACTTTTTTATTAACTCTAAATAAAAGTATAATTAAATAATTAGTTTCCAAAACACTTATAAAGCTATTTATGCAATTTGCCTTATAGGACTCTTATATTAAAATAACCATGTTCACAATAGATAAATATTTTTGTTGATGATTCTCAATTCTTAGTCCTTGATTTAAACCACTAATAAATTGAATAATAATTACACTAGGCACAAGGGTTAAAGTAAAACATTAATTTCAGTAACATTCTTTACTAATGGTAGTATTTTTATATTGACTTTTGACCAATTCCAAAAATGATAACCTTCCAACATCAAAAGTTCTATGATCATCTAGTTAGATATTGGTTTATTAATTTGATTAATGACAAAGAAGGTGTAAGTCAAGTTGATTATTTATGAATCATATTACTATTGTCAATTTCATCTGCACTTTTCACATCTAATATATGTAACCCAAAGTTTCAAAAGAAATAAACTCATAGACTAGAATTGGTTGAAACCTCACTATGTTGGGAGGCAAAGGATAACTAGTTTATAATAATATTTGCAACACATATTTCTAATCAATTAAATTTTAAATATAAATTATTTTGACTTTCAAATAAAGCGTAGCATATGTTTAGTTGTAGTCATAAGTTTGATAAAAATCCATGTATAATGAACTTATCTTAATAAACTATCTCAAAATTAGATATGAATGATAAGATAACACCACCTAGTAATTTTATTAAACAATTCATTTGTGGATGCACAATTACATATCAAAGTTATTTGAGAGACAGGTAATATGTATTTTCAAATTGATTGTAAAGAGAACTAATTCATAGTAGAATAAATAATGCTCTTTGATTTATAAATGCCATATTCTTACAACATAATGATACCAATTTCCAAACAACCAATGCTATTCAATTTTTAAGGCATGCTCATCATCGTACACTAATTGTAACATGGTAATAGATTGTACCTTGTCTCTCATGCATGGAGAGTATCAATAACCATAAATGGATATTTGAATAGGGTAGGAAACTTCTTGTACATCAGAAATATGGATAACCCCAAACGCTAATCATTCCTGCTGTCATGACTTTCTTATAGAACTCCTCCAACTTGGATGCCAAATAGATGGGATTTCTCTTTAATAAATAGTTGTTCCTTCTCTGTAGTCCACATCATTATCCATGGCCCATAAATCCTAGAGTCTATTATAATTGTGTCTATTCTAAATGCAACTAGAGAATCAATTTCATTTATTATATAGGAGTATTTGATGGGTATTTCTATGTTTTTAAATCACGATCCTCCATTAAAATTGGATTAAGAAGATTATCCCTTACTAAAATTACTTCTTTGTTTCTTGGGGAAGCAATGTTTGATTAAGAAATTACCCTCGAATTATTCTATTAGCAATTCCATTATTGTGAATTCTATATGAAATTATCAAATGTAGATTACAAGTGGAGGGGTTAATTGGAACAACCATTGCACTAGCCATAAAATATTAGCAAGGTGTGTATGATGACATGTAACTGATTAAATGATTGACAATGTTAAGTTGAAGATAATGCAAGGCATTAAATTAGTTAATGTATTGTATTGTCATTAATGTCAACTTAATATCATCTGTACGGTCATGTACATAATGCCAAAGACTTTAGAGAATCAATGGAACAAAGGTTATGCTTTCAACAATGCATAAAAGTCAAGTATTCACTTAGTGACAAACACCACTGACAAAGACACCAACGGTCAGAGAAAAGAACAGTCACAGTGATACCCGATGACCAGAAGCATAGTGTTGCCCGACAAAGCAAAGCCACAGTGATGCCCGACGAGCAAAGTCAGAAGGTTGCCCGGTGAGTAAAAGTCCAATGATGCCCGATGGATGGAGATCATGAAGGTAACTAGAGTCTCACCGATGGAACTGTCAGTTGTCATCGACAACTAACTTAGTGGTGACTGATGGAATAGAAAGTTTAGAAAATGACAAAATATCTAGCTGGCAGAGCTAAAAATATACTTAATTGGTTGTTTACTTTGTTTTATTTGACCAGAGATAAGTGATTGATTTAAAGCTGATTTGTACAGTTGGAAAGAAGATATCTATGAGACAAATCATGAGTTATGCTTTAAATCTAATTGGCTGGATTATTTTTCACGCCAAGAATCAAGAATCAAGAATCAAGAAACAGTGAATATCATATCTATATAAGAGACAAGCTTAATTCATTTATGAATGGGATTAAGGGGAGTGAATAGAAAGAGGATGCTGAAGAGAAACTGATGAAGAACAAATTCATGTAGTCCTGATCAAACAAGCTGAAGGAGAGCTAAGGAATTCTGTAGACACCGATAAAAATTGAAGCACAACATCACAGAGTAGAAAGTATGGAGCACAAAGGATTGGATTGATACATTGATCAGAGAGGTAATGTACTTAAATAGATCTGAAAATATGCAATTCAAAGTTGCAATATGAATAGGTCATAATGTTTCAGTTTAACCATTGAAGCATCAAGTCTCTTAACCGAGTAGGACTTAACAGTCTTCTATATATTGAGGTACATCCCAAGGAGTGCCAAAAAGGTTGATTCATGAAAGTAGCATT
>MU227244.1:4591564-4646224 GCA_018584345.1 Thuja plicata
TGAGATTAGATAGAGGAGGAGAATTTATATCAGATGAATTCACTAATTTCTGTAATGAGCATGGTATAAAAAGACAGGTTTCTGCACCAAGAACACCACAGCAAAATGGGATTGCTGAGAGAAGGAAGGAACAGATCAATAGTTGATTATGCCAGAACACTGATGATAGAGAAAGGCATCACCCAAATCTTTTGAAGGGAAGCTATCAGTACTGCTGTCTACACACTAAATAGAGTACAATTGAAGAAGGACACAAATAAGACACCTTATGAGCTATGATATGGTAAAACACCCAATGTAAGTTACTTCAAAATCTTTGGTAGTCAATGTTATATCTTAAAGGATGATAGAAATGGAAAGCTTGACACCAAAAGTGATGAAGGTATCTTTCTAGGGTATTCCACCAAGAGCAAAGCTTACAAATGTCTTATCAAGGCTTCTAACAAAATTGTTGAAAGTGAAAATGTAAAGATAGATGAATTTGCAGAAAAGAATGAGCTGGAAAGCACAAAACAACTAGAGGACTACAACAAGTTTGTATACTATGAAGAACCCAACACTTTTCCCAAGCAACAATGCTTAATTCCAGAACATCATAATGTTGCAACCGACAGTCAGACTGTAATTACCGAAGGTTAGGATAATGATCAAAATAATGTGCAAGGTGATGAAGAATAGAATGAAGGACAAAGTGATGATCAAGATGATAGACAAAGAGCTGAACCAGTTCTTGCAAGATATGTAAGAAGGAACCATCTAGAAATCCAGATCATAGGAGATAAGAAAGCTGGTACAAGAACAAGAAGTAAGTCTTTAACCTCAAATTGTTTAATTTGTGAGTTTGAGCCAAAATCTGTCAATGCTGCACTTGATAATGAAGAATGGATAAGTGCTATGAATGATGAGATAGAGTAGATTGAAAAGAAAAAGACATGGTAACTTGTGCCAAGACCAGATGACAAGAATGTCATTGGTACAAAATGGATATTCAGGAATAAGATGAATGAGAATGGAGAAGTCATAAGGAACAAAGCAAGACTAGTATGCAAGGGGTATGCACAAGAGGAAGGTATTGACTATGGAGAGACCTTTGCACCCATTGCTACACTAGAAGGTGTAAAAATACTACTTTCTTATGCTGCATTCAAAGGATTCAAGGTATATCAAATGGATGTCAAGTCTGCATTCCTGAATGGAATACTTGAAGAAGATGTATACATTGAACAACCAAAAGGGTTTGTAGATCCAGACAAGAGAAACATGGTATGTAGACTTCACAAAGCCTTGTATCGATTGAAATAAGCTCCTAGAGCCTGGTATGAACAACTTCATTCCTATCTTATAAGTGTTGGATTTTTAAGGACTAGTGAAAACAATAATCTTTATTTGAAGGAAGATATTGATGCTAACACTTTGATTGCTGAAATATTTATTGATGACATCATATTTGGAGGCAATGATATGCTATGAAAATCATTTTCTAATGAGATGAGCAAAGAGTTTGAGATGTCTATGTTTGGAGAGATCAAGTTCTTTCTTGGTCTACAAATCATTCAACAAAGTGAAGGTATTTTTATTACACAGTCCAAATACATTAAAGAGGTCTTGAAAATATTCAAGATAGAAGAATCCAAACCAGTTGGAACACCGATGGCTACTGGATGTAAGCTAACAAAGGAGGATAAGACAATATAGGTAAATCAGACTTTGTACATATCAATGATTGGAAAACTCATGTATGTTGTACACACTAGACTAGATATTTCACATGTAGTAGGAATAGTTTCTATATTTTTTACTAACCCTAGGGAATCACATATGACTTCTATGAAAAGGATTTTAAGATATCTAAAGAATACTGAGGAATATGACTTATGGTATAGAAGAGAAGGAAAATTTGAACTTAAGGTGTTTACTGATGTTGATTGGGCTAGAAATCTTGATGACTAGAAGAGCACAATTGGAGGAGTATTCTTTATGGGTGACAGACTTGTCACATGGATAAGCAAGAAGCAAGGATGCATCTCTTAGTCTACTGCAGAAGCAAAGTATGTTTTTGCTGCTACAAATTGCTCAAATTTTGCATGGATCAAATAGTTACTGGAAGGTATGCATATGAAGATCTTAGAACCAGTGATTATCTATTATGTTAACACCAGTGCAATAAACATTTCCAAGAATCTAGTCATGCATTCCAAGACTAAACACATTGCCATCAAGTATCATTATTTGAGAGAACAAGTTCAAGCAAAGGAAGTGATACTTGAGTATGTGCAATCAAAAGAACAATTAGCTGATATCTTCACCAAGCCACTGCCCAAGGATGCATTTGAGTACTTGAGAAAAAGACTAGGGGTCAAACCCTTGTCTACAGTTAGTAAAATGACTAAAGGCTACATCATCCTATATATTATAAGAATATCAAAAATGTTGATGCAAGCAATGAGATGAACTTCAAAGCTATATCTATATACAGACAGGTATATATCTTCACCGAGCACCAGAGCATATTGTTGTATTGCTGATGGATAAGGGAAATTCAAGGTATATATTATGGATGGAGAAAAATGATTGTTTGACATGACTGTCAGATATTTGTAAAATATTTGGTTGGCATTGCTGTAAAAGGGAGAGAAATTATCCATATTATCAGATCTTTCTGGAAAGGGAAAGAGATTATCCATTATCATCTAAACTCCAACAGGGAGAGATTATATCCTTAGGGAGAGAAAATTGTATGGAAATATTATACGAAGGGAGAGTTGCTGACAAGAGAAAAAGACATCAAAAAGAGAAGAACAGTCAAGGGAGAGAAATTGACACAAGGAAAGAAAACAACATATCAGAAGACAAAGAACTGCAAGAATCAAATCTAAGCTAAAACAGAGCTTACCGATGGTTAGACATTTATCAGTTATCAGAACAAAAAGATTGGTAGTTTGATGAATCTCAACTGTTGTATTTCATATTGTATGAGATAAAGTATAGTGTGATAATATAGTATGTTTCCATCAATGCCAAAGGGAGAGATTGATGACATGTAATTGATTAAATGATTGACAATGTTAAGTTGAAGATAATGCAAGGCATTAAATCAATTAATGTATTGTATTGTCATTGATGTCAACTTAATATCATCTGTACGGTCATGTACATAATGCCAAAGAATTCAGATAATCAATGGAACAAAGTTTAAAAAAACTTTCAGCAATGCATAAAAGTCAAGTATTCACTTAGTGACAAACAACACCGATGGTCAGAGCAAAGAAGAACAGTCATAGTGATACTCAATGATCAGAAGCATAGTGTTGCTCGACAAAGCAAAGCCACAGTGATGCCCGATGAGCAAAGTCAGAAGGTTGCCTGGCGAGTAAAATTCCAATGATGCCCGACGGATGGAGATCACGAAGCTAATTGGAGTCTCACTGATGGAACTGTCAGTTGTCACCAACAACTAACTATAGTGGTGACCGACAGAACATAAAGTTCAGAAAATGACAAAATATCTAGCTGGCAGAGCTAAAAATATACTTAACTAGTTGTTTACTTTGTTTTATTCGACCAAAGATAAGTGATTGATTTAAGGCTGATTTGTACAGTTGGCAAGAAGATATCTACAAGACAAATCAGGAGTTATGCTTTAAAGCTAATTGGCTAGATTGTTTTTCACGCCAAGAATCAAGAATCAAGAAACAGTGACTATCATGTCTATTTAAGAGACAAGCTTAATTCATTTACGAATGGGATTAAGGGGAGTAAATAGAAAGAGGATGCTGAAGAGAAACTGATGAAGAACAACTTCATGTAGTCCTGATCAAACAAGCTGAAGGAGAGCTAAGGAATTCTACAGACCCCGACGAATAGTGAAGCACAACATCACAGAGCAGAAAGTATGGAGCACAAAGGATTGAATTGATACATTGATCAGAGAGGTAATGTACTTAAATAGATCTGAAAATATGCAATTCAAAGTTGCAATATGATCAGGTCATAGTGTTTCAGTTTAACCATTAAAGCATCAAGTCTCTTAACCGAGAAGGACTTAACAATCTTCTATATATTGAGGTACATCCCAAGGAGTGCCAAAAAGGTTGATTCATGAAAGTAGCATTGGACTTGCCTGATACCTATTTACAGCCTAAGAAGGAGGCTGATTCAAGGATGGTAGTAATAGATGCCCGATACTAAGTGACAACCTCTATGTATAAAATCCTCTAACAAGGTCACACTTAACAATGTGTTTGTAACCTTTAACAGGGTTGGCTCCTAACAGGGCTCACTACTTTAGAAGAGTGAAAATTTGGGGTATCGGTCCCAGTGGTTTTTCCCTTAACAGGGTTTCCACGTTAAAATTCATGTGTTATGTGTGTATGATTCATTTATTTACTTTTTTGAGTCTTACATAGCTGACTCTGGATTGATCGGTATACTCTGCTTATTTACTGAGTTTCGGTAAATAGTTATACTACTTATCGGTAATCAAGAAAGAATAAAGATTGACAAAGAAAACCAATAAACAGTTAATCAGTAATAGTATTTTATGGCATGCATCTTGTAGGGACATAATAATCTGAGGTTTATAGATTGGTGGTTAAGTTTGAAGGATAAATTTTGAGGCCACTGATTCACCCCCCTCTCAGTTATTACTAACAGTGTATCCATATCCATTTGTCAATACCATTCCCCTATCCTCAACTACCTCCAAACCACATTCTCAACTAATTTATTAGGTTGTGCCCTTTCCTTAGTACTAATCGTAAGTGTTACATTCTAAAATTTTTAATTAATAAGCCAATAGGCTTCTTTTGGGGAGAAACTATTGACCATAAATGAGTCTCACACTAAATTTAGGGAACCAAAATTTTACCCTATTAACCAGAAATGTATCTCACAATAAATTCAGGGAGCCAAAATTTTACCCTATTGACCAGAAATGTGTCTCACACTAAATTCAGGGAGCCAAAATTTTATCTGTTGCCGTAAAAAATTAGAAAGTCTCATGCTATTAAATTTCTTCTTCTAGTCAAATTTTTAGTGCTTTTCACAGGTGGCCGGGATGCACTATCATTCTTAGTTTCCATGTATTTTTTTTCAAAATTTGTGTCAACATGCTGCCTACTTTAAGCACACAGGATTCAAAATTTGGATTTTTTTCCGACAAGTATCTTTTTTAACAAATGGAAATGCATAAGTGTGACCGTAATTTTCCTTTTATTTTTAGCGTTTTATTGGGCAATGCCCAGCGCTGCCACCCATTTCAGAACCATTTGAATTGAGTAAATTAATTTAGTATTTTAGTGGCATTAAATATTATGTTTTTTTTAATGCATTTTAACTTGAGAATTCACAATAGAAATAATAGATTTTTTTATATGGAGACTATATTTTAGTGGTGGAAATTAATGAAAAATAAGATAAGTTTTAAATTATTTGTTCTAAATTTTATTTTAAATATTATATTATATTTTATATTCATTTAAAATAAAGAATTTATACATAATGAATTTAATAATAAAAGGGGTAAATTTTTTAAAGAAAGTTTAGAATTTTACAAAGAAAAAATGGTAAATGATGTATTTTATATATAAATAATAATAATAACATTTTGAATACTATTTTTTTAAGATAATTAATTTGTAGAACATAATTACAATTATGTTACTTGATTTCTTTTTTAAAGTTATTAATGTAAGATTTTATGTTACTGATTTAGATTGATTAGGTGTCAATAAGATTGAGCAACTTCACCTAATTGGTGAATTGAATTTACTGGAACAAAAATTTAGAGGCCGCGTTTCACCTTAATTGTTGTAAGCTTTCGTAATCATGTTCTCCTTTAAATAGAATGAAGAAAAACATAAACAAATGATCAAGATTTTACACAGCTGACTGCTCAAAAAAAGTATGAATATATATGTGTGTGTGTTTTATGCTTCTTCTTCCGTCATCAATCTCTCTTTATTAATATCAATTCACGATGCATTCTTACCCGCAGTACCATTGTATTTTACTTTTAAAATGCATAAGAAGAATTCATAATACTATTTTATTATTTAATATTAGAGCATAAGTTTTTAGGGAAAAAATGTCTACGTTGGAAAGTCGAGGTATACATAAGGTCACATGAAATACAGTCTCAATCTTATTTTATAAATGATGGTGGGAATAATTTTTCATTTTTATTTTATTAAAGTTTATGGAATTTACACTGCTTGCCTACAAAATACATCATTGCTCTGTAGTGTCACAATATTTTCTAAAGTAGCCATTTTTAATAAACAACAATGGTCACTAAATAGACTAGGAAAATATTATTCAATGACAATAATTGAATGGTGTATACTTATTTGGATTTGTAATCAAATGAGAATATTTTGCGACTATATTAGTCAGGTTAGATTTATAATTTCTCAGAGATTTTATTGATAATTTTATTAGCCAATTACTCAAAACTGAGCCACCACACGAAAGAAATTGCATCGATGCCTACTTCCCTACACTGATTAGAGACATTGTGAGATTGATTGGAAGAAAGATGGATTTGTAAAATCTTTTTGGCTCCATTTGATTGGTTTGAGAAATGGTGTGCAGAAGCGTTCCCAAAAATCAACCCTAGAGAGCACATGAAAAACAAGGTTTGGGGCACCCAAACCAAGTTCTTGGGTTGTGAGTTATGAAGACATTTTTAGTCTGTAGGTTATAGGTGGTGGTTAAGATTTGACTATTGCTTGCATGCTGCTACGAGGAGAATGATAATAGGAAAACTCAACGCATGTAGCTTAATAGTTTTCTTGTTTTTTCTATCAATTTTTTCAATTTACAACTCTTGCAACTTGAATATATTCGGTAGGTTAACATATTTTTGCTTTTTCTTTTTTGAAATTACAACTCTTTCAGCTTAAATTGGATTTATTCTTTGTGAGTTTGTAGGTGACGCTTTGTAAGAAATTTGTACGATCCTCTGAATGTCTTGCACAACCATGGTAAATCCATGTATCTAGTTTCATGTTACTTACAATCGATAGAACTGTGTGACACGACTTTAAGCTTCATGGAATATTTTGCAACTTTCTTTCATTTTTCCCTTAAGTTTCAGATGGAAGGTTTGTGGTGATTAAGTTTAAGATTTACTATGAAATTGTTAAAAATGTAGGGACCAGGTTGTCTAGAACTTTGGTTGGTGATCTTGGAAAGCTTACCAATATTCAATACTTGGAAGCCTCTCCAACCAACTTAAAATCTGGCTCTGGTGTGAGGTTGTCTAAAACCCTAGATTTCATTTTTATTTATAATGAACCTCAAGTTTTTACTCTCCCTGAAATCTTATCTAGGTACTCTGGAAAAATGTTTATTTCCTTTCTTGATTTATAGCTCAGGATTCATTTGCTATTTGTGTGTATTATCTTGCCCGTCTAGAGATTGGGGGACAAGGCCAGAGAAAAAATAAACAATCTACAATAGAAAATAATTTAAATTTACTCCCTCACGAACCTTTTCCATATAAATTGATTATGATGTATGTTTCTACACTAGATAAGTCTGAAAGAAATTATGCTAGAGGAATTTATAGTTTTTATGGATACCCTACACTATGAAAATTTGAGATATTTAC
Organism: Thuja plicata; assembly: GCA_018584345.1. Taxonomy (NCBI): domain Eukaryota; kingdom Viridiplantae; phylum Streptophyta; class Pinopsida; order Cupressales; family Cupressaceae; genus Thuja; species Thuja plicata. The sequence continues at coordinate 4,599,177 of MU227244.1, forward strand.
TGCTCATAATTCATATCTTTAGGTTTTTCTTCTTATTATTAACCCATTTGACAATGGCTATAATAATCTAGCCAATGAAAACTTGAAAACTATATTTTGAAGGCATTGATTTATTTGGAAGTTTTCATATTAGAATGGTGTAAGAGATTTCACTCACAAAAATGCTTCAGGTTTGGAATACAGACTAACACCTAAAATGCAGTTAAGTATCACACAATGTTTTTGTCCATTTTCTGAGCCTTAATGAAACAGAGAGCACTTCAAATTATTCAGCTATTATAGATGATAATATTGAGTTTTGAAGAGTTTAATTACATCCACAACCCATGGATCACAACACCATGTGTAACATGAATGCAATGTAAGTATTGGATCTACATTCCAATTCTCTATTTGAAACCTTTTTTTACATGAATTCTTTGTGATGTCTCAACCCTGAATTTGAAATGGATTGGTAATTTCTTCTTCCATATCAACCAAAATCACACATATATTCTGAATGGAAAATTTTCAAACAAAGAGAAGCCTCTTTGAAAGGTAGGGACTCCTATAGAAGTATTTTTTTCAAATTGCCCTATTGTCTAAAAGGAACTTAGTAATCCATTTCTTATGTAGAAAGTGCAACTTCAAATCTTTTATTTCATGTTCACTAAAGGTCATTATTTGATATAGTTTTATCACTTGGTCAAGTTGAATCAGGAGAATATTCTATGGCATGTATGTTGCAATTGCTAGAGATGCCTCTCACTTGGGCCTTATTTCACCAGCTGTAGTTTGAGACTTCTCTGTCATACATAAGGAGTAGTTAATAGTCAAAAATTCAAATCCAAAAAAAAATGATCATTCATTGCATAAATCAAAACTTCAAAATGTAATAAGTCAGAGGTCTTTTTCATTTAGAACATAGTAGAAATTTGTTTCTTCAACAAATATTTGGATGGTTTATTTGATCTGCTATTTTATTTTGATAAGTTGCTTTAGCAGTGTGACTTGTTTTACAAATTTTATAATATTGTCAAATGGGTATGTTAGGAATTTAATTGCTCTTTACATAAAGCACTAATGTGTTTATCAAACTGAAGAAGACCAATTTAATAATTCAAGATTTGCAAGCCTGTGTATCACATTATTAGTTGATGGAACCTTTTCCACTTTAAAATTCATTTGATTTGCAGGGTGATGTAGCTTAGAATATGTTAATGCAAATTTGTGACGGTCTCGCCAATAGGGGATGAGTTGTCACTGAATACCAGGGTATCGACCAACTTCACCTGAAGAGGCTTACAGGAGAGCGATCTCTGCTGGCCTCCAAGCACCTGGTTGTCGGGTCACAACGGTGCAAGCCTAGCTTAGTTGCATAAGTGATTAGTTGTTTTGAGGGGATAACTACTTTTGACTCATCGACCTCTGTTACTTCAATGATAATGGGTTTCCTGCAAGCATTCGTTACATCCAGCAAAGAAAATAAAAAAAGATAAGACAAGTTTAGTATAGATCTCTAACTATATTCAATCACACATACATCAGTAATGGAGTAACATATTTCATTAAATCATTGCAAAACTAGAACAAAGGACATAAGGAAGCATACAACATGAAAATATTTCTCTAATTCTAGGATCAGAAACAACACAGAGCGTGGTGCTGAATGGTGTTCCTCATTCTTTCATTAAATTCAAATCCAACATCACTGGTAGTTACACTAGTGGCTCCAAGGGAGCATTAATCTATTCTGAACCTAAAAGACAAGATTGCTATGAGAAAACTGAAAGCTTGTATTACTAGTGGACAACTAAATCATCAAATTTCCAACCCTTAGAATGATGCCAGACTTAGTATTTATAGAAAACTTATAAATACATAAGAGACTAACTCTATGCTAGCTACTTACATTATATTACAATATTTACAACCGGTACTACCTGCACTGTTAGAACCCCCGTGATATAATACAAACATTTGAGAAGAAAAGAGAGGAAAGAAGGAAAGAAGCTCCGGGAAAACTGCCATCATAAAAAGTGTCCTTTTACTCGCAGATGTGATGGAGCTTCCCTAAGAGACCTAGGCCATATACCCTCATTAATTCTCTTCTGCACTTTGGTGATTGGGCGGCCCCCCGTACACCAGATATTAAATGCTAGAATGATGCCTTGGGACCCGGGAGGCGTTTGCAGTGAACTTTTAGACAATTAGTGACTGGTCCCACCAAGAAGGATGATCATAGAACTCACAATAGGATATAAATAGTGATCAGTCACCTCGGACAAGCTATCAACACTTATCACTATAAAGAATACAAAATTGAGGATCAGGAGACCTGGAACGTGGGAGCTTACACTCAAAGAATAAAGAATGCTCATGTACTTTGCCTCTGGTGAAGGATCTCCAGAGTCCAGAAAATACTACTGGCCCTTAAACTTCTTGTATGCCTCCAGAATCTGGAGTATACCATCCTCTTCTACATCCTTCAGGAAATCTTTCCAATCAACAAAACTTTCAACATGGAGGCTGACATTTTGACCTTATCCTTTAACTTTGCAGCCACCTTAGCTGCATCGTGGGACTTGAGTAGTACTTGGGAGAGTTCTACCATTGTGGCACCATTGACATCTCCCTCAGACCAGAATTGGACCTCCGTCACTTCATCAAACTTACCAATTATAGAATCTATGGGAGTATAAGTCCGGGGGCTGAGAGGATCAACTGATGTAATCTCTTGGATTAGGGCAGCATATCGGTCCAATAGAGTCTGAACCACCTGCAATTGTTCTTCTAGCACTCATGCCAGTTTCTTGCTAGTTTTGACTTTGAATGCAAGTCTGGAGTATTGAGTTTGAAGGAACTCGTATGATTCATCCCCTAGGATGCGTATATTCATTAACCATTTTCCCTGAGATTTAGAACTCTAGCAATGTATCTCGCCAATCTTCATATTTCTCGATCTCTCCCTACCACTGGGGTATGGTGGCCTCTATCTATTTTGCTAGATCATTTTCCCAGAAGAAGTCTAGGAGAGACTCAGACAAGAAACTTCTTATGGCCCTAATATGATGGGCAATCCACTCATCCATTGCTAAGGCCTTCTTCTTCATAGCCCTCAAGGCATCAACATCACCTTGAGGGAGCAATGTCCTGGGAACTAAAGGTCCAGGTGTTTCAAAACCAAGGGGGAACACTAATTCTATCAGGAGTCCCAAAAGATTGGCATTAGCTATTTTCAACTCCTTCACCCTTTGAGACTACTTCTCATACCGGGCCTGAATAGCCTAGCTTGCTTCATTTAGGAGGTCTAATTCTCCCTACTGAGTTCTTTTGCCTAGAGGTACCTCTGTGATCACATACTCTTCGACAGTTATGTCTGAGTCTTCTTTTCCTATTGGAGGGGTGACACTCATGGCTACAACATTAGCATCTTGTGCCCTTCGAGTGCTGTGAAGGGTTCAAGCCCTCTTGGGCTTCTTAGGAACTTGGCTCTCGGCCAACATTTCTACTAGCGATAGTGGGGCCGTTATGGTCATCGGGGATTTTCTTTTCTGGGACTCCACTAACCACTGTGGCAAGGCAACTGGCCCGCTTATTACTATCCCTGAACTTGAAGTGCCTCTAGGGTTTAATTTAGGTCCTCCCCTAGATGTATTGTCCTCCATGTTTATGGGGTCTTCTCCCATGTTTCCTTGATTTCTCTCCATATCACCCCTAGAGTATCATCTATATGCAGGATAGGTGGCGGAGGAGGTTGAGGCAACTCATACAGATCTACTTGTTGAAATATGGCTGTAACTAGGTCAACCGTTGTATTAGGTGGTGTCAGCAAATTCTGATCGCCACTAAGGCTCAGGGGCATTGCATTGGAGGTGTTGGTTGTTCTTAGAGGTCCAGTTTCCTTGTCAGCCAACATCTACTCCATTACCAGATTACTTTCTTATTCTTGTGGTATTTCTTTTCTCTTTCAACCTTTTTAGGCCTGGGTACATTTTCTTCTTGGACTGCCAAATCTTTGGGCCCTGTTGACTCATGTGCGGGAACCTCAGTTTTTGGTTCTTCGATTTCTTCCATAGTGCTATCAACCATACCATGCAACTCTCTGAGATCAACCATCAGGAAGAAATCATCAACATTGATCTATGCTATCTCTGGAGGACTCTCTGGGTGGTCCTCTTTCTCAGAGAAGGAGGAGGAATAAAGTACCTCAACCTTAGGTATATCTTCGGTCTCTGGATCTGAACTTTTACTTAGTGGGGGCCAATCTATTTTTTGCTTCTTTCTCCTTTTGAGTGGCACCCCAAGATCTCCAACTGCCATGGTTTCGGTGAGTTCTGACTTGCATCCTGCACTTAAAAAAATATCCAAGGAAGGAGAATCTCCTGGCAGAGGATAGGAGCCTACCAGGGTAGCTCCAAGACAAAAAGTCACTCTGGCATTTGGTGCTTCCATTAGTTTCTAGGAGTGAACTAACTGATCACCTAACCACCCATCAGGTGGGCCATAATGGGGTCCAAGACCTAAGGTGGGGTGCCAACCTTTTTCTTACCTTGGGCTTTGGATTGCCCTATTGCTCGGGAGCCTGATGCTACCAAAGATTGATAGTTTGTAAAGACACTCTTTAGAAAACCTTATCGAAATATGAGTGGATGCGCACAATAACTACTCTCGAGATGACCTCGATACTCAAAAGCTTTGGCATATCCCAATATACCAGTGGGAGGTCCATCTTATCTATACCTATCTCTTTATACTCAATGTCTTCTATACCCCTTGTGTCTGAAAAAGTCTGCGGGAATGTCCCGAGCTTAAGCTGTTCTATCATCCCTTTTGTTATCCTGGAGAATCGTAATCCTTGCAACTAAAAGAATATTTTATTAATCCCAGACTGCTTAGCTCATTTTTTGCTTCTTGGGCCACGATGAGGGAGCAAGAGTATTCCCCACAAATGAACATGAATGAGGGAGTGGTGACCTTCTTTAAGGTCATCAAGGCATGTGTTTGCAAAATCTGCCTGCAAAACTCTTATAAAATATTTTTTTCCCCACAATGCTTGGAAAATAGAAAGGGTTCCCCGGAGAAGCTGGACACCTGAATATATGTGTGCTGGGAAAATTGGATGAAGTAACATTCCCACACACAAACTAGGTTCGTATCCTACGGAGATAGCTTGAATCCCTGATCGCTAGTGATCACCTTGATCCCATGAAAGATGAAGGCGTCATTGACTCTGCAAAAATGTGGGAAACTTCGGTCCCATTGAATATAGGGGAAGTGGTTCCATGGAGTAACTTGACCATCTCTGTCCCCGAGAACACCAACCATTATTAGACCCTGGATTCCCTGGCAGTGCTGGGCAAGCGACCAGAATACATAGGAAGTCATGTAAAATTTATGCTATGTGTCGAATCTCTTCATCTAGGCATCTACATGTCTGACGATGATGTTAGTCCAGTCAAAGTGTGCCTTGCCGATGGTCATTCCATACAAAAAGTAATACATCCAGGGAGAGAAATCCTGGGCATGTGGTTCCCCAAAGATCCTGCATAAGAAGATAATTCCTTCTTAGATGGGCTCCTTGAAATCAGAGTGAGGGATTTCTGTTTGCATTTTCTTGTAGTCTGGGCGTGGAATTTTTAGCCATTTAGAGTTGAGGTGGCGCCAGGCTGGATCAGCTGCATCCTCAAACTGCTAGAGCGCGACGACCTTAGTGGGAGTAGGAGCACCTGTGAAATGTAGAATGGGCCACCCTATGGTGGTAGCATCATTGTCCAATATGACGATGGGCAATGGGTATCCAAGAGGAGTGGGGGAAACTAACACAATAACCATACTGCCTCAGAGATAACCCCTATCCAAGAGAAAAATTTGCTCCGACGCTTGTACTAAGCATGGAGAACCAGCTTCTTGAATAAATATGGATGCCACTAAGTTAACTAAGAGAGAGTCATTGGACCGTGAGAATTAATGGATCATCTGAAGGAGGCCCTTCAATTCAGCCCATGTACCAACATCTGTGTTAGTGATCTCTTTGAGCGTAGACTCAATTCAGGACCCCTGAATCATTCTATTTTTATTATATTTCTAGGTTAGCGAGAGCCTTGCCAATACTCTCTCTATCTTTCTTCTCTTGCTGGTGCCTGCACCAACACTTGGGAGTTTTGAACTTGTGGGAGGTGAGGATTCTAAAGCCATTTCTTTCTTTCTTTAACCTATACTTGCAAACTAGACAACTGTCAGTATAAAATGTTTAAAGGATTCTGGGCACAGGAGGCTTTGAGAATGATTTTTCTCTTCACCTAAAATAGGAAAATGTTAAGGCGTCATAAATGAGATCACATGTCTGAGATCTAAATACATTTTAACACATGAAACATTTCTTGTTTACCACAGATCTAAAACAATGGCTAAAAGATGGTCGAATAAGGTGGAAAAGCCCAGACCTATCGACATGTTCAACATTAACTTGAAAGGATAGCAATCGTTAGTGATAAGACATGTAATCGTACTGCCATACTCTAACATGTGCATGTCCACTCGGTTGAGTAATGATATTAATGGAAAGTTGTGGTAGCGCAAGTGGCATGAATGCCACTTGGGATGAATTTTAAAGGCTCATTTGTGGGAACTAATTCTGCCATTAAGACAAAAAGGATGGAGGAGAGAGAAAATTTAATAGCCTGCTAGTGAGATGGCCTCTACAACTGGCATACCCATCACCTCGATGTCCAAGGCTGCACCAACCAAGATGGTGAACCTGCTTATTGGGCAGACATGGTCTTCAGGCCTCGTAAAGAATCAGATGACAAAGGGAAATCATGAATTTCTTCCATGAGAACCCTACTAGACAAAAATTTCAGAGACTCCACAAAACTTTTAGAGACTCCACATCTCTTAAATGTAGAGAAAATAAAGCACTACCAACTCAACTAAATGTATAGAGCGGTTCACAAAGAACTGCCCACAACTCATGGAGTGCCGAAACAAACTCGAGACAAAACTCACAACAAATCTACAAACGAGACCAAGCACTCATAGAGAGATACAAAAAATATACAAAAAATAGGCTCAAAAAGAATATATACATCACACACAGAATAGGGAATTTACAATGAATTACAGACTTTTGAACAAGAAGTAAACCATTATTCACATAAATATACATCCCAAAAAGGGCGGACGCCTCTCTATTCGAGCAGAATGATTGAGAAGAGAAAATATATGTACAAGGATCAAGAACAATGTCGTGCCAAATGATAGATGTGCCTTGAAAGATGAAGGCAAACAAGCACCTAGAAAATGTGAAAATGCACAAAATGTGAAAACACACCAGACAAAAATGAAAAATGAAGACGGAATGAAAAGGAAAAAAACAACCAGATGCAGAGCAAAAACAAGACCCAAAAAAAAAAGGAAAACGAAAACAAAAATACCCAGAGAAAGCGGAGAAAGAAAAATGAAATAAAAATAGCAGGACCCAAGAGCCTACCTAAAACTTGAGTTGCTGAAAGAGGACACTGCAACTAGCTTCACTCTGCCACCTAAAAACTCTACCAAAGTCGTCGAACACACCTCTACACCTTCTAGCTCGAACGTCTTATCTCAAGAAATGAATTGCTTTGCTCTCAAGGAAATTTTCTAGAAGGTAAAAATAGTTTTCAGTAAGTTTAAAAGTGACAAGGTAAAAGGTCTTAAATAATGCCTAGAAGAGCGCATTAGTTACCAAAAGTAACCTCGAGAAAAATGTCGACAACTGGGGTCCAAAATTTAGGGTACCTAAGGATCATTTGTCTTCAAGAGAAGAGAAACGATCGTTAGCCATCTAGGATTCGAAACCACTTGCTTCGGAACAAAAATCCAGAAACTGGGTCCCAGAGAAGATAGAGAACACCAGAAAGACAAAGAATGAATGGGACCAAAAAGGTTTGGGGAAAGCAGAGAACCAAGCCAAACCAAAAAGGAAAGGAAAGAAAAAACAAAAAAAAGGGGGGACCCGATAATTTGCACACAAAATGTAGGGACGGGTATGTAGGGCATAAAAAATGGCAACTCGCTAGGACAAATTCCTCCTACAGTTGAGAAATTGAGAACTATAGTTAAAACAATGAGGATCTTACCATGATTAGAGAAGCAATGTCATGACGTGGCTCTGAGAACCTGAGAAACTTGCTAAAATTCAGATGTTGATTTTTTTCCAATATTAATTGCTTTTAGGCTCCAAAATAAAAAAAGGAGAGGGGGGGGGACATGGCCAGAGAAAGATAGAGAAACCATACTAACCTAAGAGGGTCGACACCTGATGAGTGCCTTATTTCCCCCTAGGCTCCAGATCTTGTGCTCTCCAACTCCCTTTCTTTTCTTTTGTGAATGGGAGGTGGTACTAATTTCACCAGGGTCCTCAAGCTTAGCTTGTTACCATGATGATACTTCCTTCACCTCATCATCCTCTTTTTTTTATTATTAATTGGGTAGAAAAGACCCAGCTCGAGAAGTGTTTTTAGATTATTTATTTTGCCTAGGCACTTCCCACAGAAAGTGTGGCTGATCTATCCCTCCCTGGACCCTTCTTTCCTTTGGATATGAATAATTTTCCTCTTTGTTTTCAAAATGACAGCCAATTCTCATTCTTCTAAGGAGAAACATCAGTACCTGATTTCAGCGAAGAGTCTCCAACACTCAAAGTTCTGTGTTAAGAATTTTTTGAATGAAGATAGGACCAACCTTTGTCCTACACCTAGTTCTGGACCACTAAAATGTGTGAGAAGGATATCCTAGCTTGTGTGTTCATTATGCAAAGCATACCAGCCTAACAAAGGAGGGAAAAAATTTGGGACCCATAAGAAAGAAAAGAGACCAAAAGAAAAGGGGGCAAACCAAAACAAATGAAAAGACAAAACTAGGGAAAAGGCCTCAAAAGTATTTACAAGGGAGGGTGTGCCGAAGAGGCACACCCAAAGGCTACTTACAAGTAGTATATACATGTGATACATCTCCCTCAAGGGAGTGCATCCTTACGCCTCACTCAAATAAATGTTTAAGGAACTGTCCATTGATGGGCAGCGGAACAACTTCTCTGGTTAAGGAACTGAGGCAGTATGTGTTGGCTCCATAGATTTCTAATATTTGGTAAGGCTCGAGATAGAGCCTTTGAAAATTACTATGTTTGCCTTTCTTCTCTTGGGATTTGTCCCACAAAAGGACTAGGTCCGATGTCCAAAAGGCCTTATATTGGGCTCTCTTGTCAAACTAGCGTTTGACCACAGCTTGGTGCTTTGCAAAATGTTCTAGTGCATGATCCCTTTGCTCTTCCAACCATACTAGGTTGAGAAGGCGTACCTTGAAAATGTTATCTCAGGCGTTAAACTCCTACATGAACTATAGGACCAAAATCTGTAAGTTTACTGGGAAGATTGGATTTAAACTATATACAAGGTGAAACGTGGAAGTTCCTAGAGCAACTTTGATTCAGATGTGGTCTGCCCAAAAGGAAAACCTCAGTTTATGGTGCCAATCTCTGGAATTCCTTTCAAGCATGTGTTTGATTACCTTTGAAAGGTTCTTTTTGGTGGAATCTACTACCCCATTGCCCCATGGGTAGTAGTTACTGGAAAACTTGAGGTTGATATTCCTATCATAAGCCCATTCCAACAACTGAGTAGAGGAAAAGGCTGGATCATTATCACATACTAGGGAAAAAGGCATTCCAAACATCATAACTATGTTTTCTTCAATAAAGTAGATCACCACATCCACCGTGTTGTTCTTACATGGTATAGCTTCAGTCCATCGAGTGCAATAGTCTATAGAAGTTAAAATATAACGGTAGTTTGCAGACGAGTTGGGATTTATTTTCCCTATAAAGTTGAATGCTCACTGGGCGAAAGGTCTAGCCTTGAAGATAGGCTGGAGAGGCATTTCCAGATTCCATTCTCACGAAGCATCCATTTGGCAAGTGTGGCACTTCCTCACATGTGCATAGACATCTTTAAAAATGTGGGGTTAATAGTACCCGACTAGAGGATCTGATGGGCGGTAGCATCCGCTTACCCGTGTCCAGTCCCGAACCTGCCGTGAAATTATTTTACCATTTTTGCTGCTTGTTCCCAGTCCAAACACCAGAGGTAGACACCTTCATGATTCCTTCTAAAAAGTGTCCCATTTTTATCATAAAATGTGCACTTTTTAGCTGGAGGGCCCAACATTTACTGAGAATAAGCCCTTTGGGGCATTGGTTATTCAGTAGAAGGTGTACCAAGTCCACGTACTAGGGGTCTTGGGTAATGGATTTCACGGTGTAAGTATAACACTCAATGTACAGATGAGATTCATCCATATCTTGGCACAACCCTTGTCTTCGGACAAGTTTCATACGTTGCATTTCTAGATCGTACTCTTGGAGGATGGCCATCCACTTCCCTCAGCGTTCACCCAGTTCACTTTGAAGTAATAAAGACTTGATAGCCTGGTCAGGGAGGATGGCATGGACCTTGCTACAAAGGATGTAGTGTCAAAATTTATTAATCACTCGGACAAGGGTGAATGGTTGTTTCTCCAGAGGTGAATATCACACCTTTGTATTCTTGAAGGGGGAGCTCAAGCAAGCAATGGGTCACTCTTCCCCTTCAACCTTTTGGGTCAACATAACTATAGCAGAGTGGGTGGAGGCAAAATAATATATGTGAAACAAGAGGGAATATTCTATACTGGTCAGGACTGGGGCCTTCATGATGGCCTGTTTGATAAGTGAAAAAGCATGTTTTGCCTCTGGGATCCACTCAATCTTGGTATCCTTTTTCATCATATCATTTAGAGGTTTCACAACCTCAGCGAAACCAGTGATAAAATGCCATACAAAATTGATCTTCCTAAAGAAAGATCTCATTTCCTTCTTGCTTCTTGACATTTACAATTTTAGTAGTGCTTCGACCCGCTCAGGGTCAATGGATATACCCTCCTCTGAAAAAATGTGCCCTAACAACTTTCCCTTGGTTACCCTGAATATGCATTTGTTTGGGTTGAGGGATACCAAATTGGTGGCACCACTCACAAATCTGGGCGAGGTGGGCTAGATGGTCGCATCTTTCTCAAGAGAAGACAGTTAAATCATCCATGTAGATGGTTATGCACTTATTAACCAGACCTTCAAAGGTGATATCCATGGCCTTCTAGAATGTAGCCCCGGCATTAATTAAGCTGAAGGGCATTCTTTTGTAGGCAAACGTTCCCTACTTGGTGGTGAATGTCATTTTAGCTCTATCTTCGAATTTGACCATGACCTGGTTGTACCTAGAATATTTGTCTAGAAAGGAAATCATCTGGGATCCATTGATGAGTTCTAATACCTCATCTAATAAAGGGAAAGGGTGGTTATCTTTCTTTGAGGTGATATTCAGATTCTTGAATCCTACACACAGTTGAATCTCCCTGTTCTTCTTCTTGCTCGGTACTAGGTTGGCGACCCATGTGGTATGTCAGATTGGAAAAATTATTTGGGCTGCCAACAACTTCTGAACCTCCTAATGGATGAGGGGCTCAATAAGGGGATTAAATAGTCTTTGTTTCTGTCAGAATGTTTTAGCATCCAGCTTCAAGGGGATAGTGTGTGTCATGATAGAAGTATTGTATATCTTGAGATCTTCATATCCCCACGCAATTACGTCTATGTTTTCTTGGAGGACCAGGAGAATATTCTCTTTCTCATCTAGGGAGAAAGAGGTACCAATATGGACAAATTTTTCTTCACCGCATGTCCCAATATTTACCCTTTCATATTTTCCCTCATCGGGGGTTTGGGACGTTCTATCCTTAGCTCGCAGGTCAGAGTTGAAGATACATTTGAGGGAAATCATCCCCTTTGGGATGGTGTTGGTGGGTAGGTCAAGGATTCCATCCTTACTCTCCTTTTTTATAGAATCATCATGTTCTTCCTCCCTGATCTAATCTTTGAAGACACCCACATTTTCCATAAAGGCGAGGATGTGTCTATCATCTTCAAAGACCTAAAGATTGGTTACATTATCAGGTATGGAGGGTGTGGGCATCATCTCAACTAAAAATATCTAGAGCTGGGAACCTACCATGGGCTCAAGAGTACTGGCTAACATGGCTAAGGTGTCCGAAATGAAATTTCACTTCCGAGGGATTACTTCAATGCCAAAGGCATCAAAATCATCTATTAAGCTCCATGCCTGATTGTGATAGGCTGCCAGTCGTTTATCATGAAATGTGTATTGGCTCCGAACTTACTAGACTATAAGCTCCAAGTCACCCATAGATCGAAGGCATGTGACTCCCTTTTTGAGGGCGAATAGGAGTTTGAGGACCAAGGCCTCATACTTGATGACGTTATTGGTGCAGTCAAACTGTAGAAAATACAATATGAGGAATGATTTTACTTAAGGTTTGATTAGTTCCACCCTAGATCCACAACCTTGATTGGATCAGGATCCATCAAATTTAAGGATCCAGATGTCATTTTTGATATGAAGTGGTTGTGAAATGTGGGCGGGAATTGGGACTAATTTGGGATGGGGGTAGGTTCAAGTGCCTCACCCAACTAGGGAGACACGGGAACTGAAGCACTCCCCAAAGGAGCCTCCAGTGGGCTTTCCTCAGGAGGTGGTCTGTTAGGTATGTTCATGGTTGGACCGTGTTTGAGTGGAGTCTGGCCCCTGTGTTGTTCTATTTGTAAATCTTCGAGGCGGACCTTGGCCGCATCTACATAGGGTGTGCATTCTAACTCTGAATGACTTTGACAATGAACTTGGAACCAAGTGTTAGACAACAGGGAGGTTAAATTTTCCTTGTCACCTTGGGACTTCATGTCTTATTTTAGCTTTATGATGAGATCATGAATTCTTTGGGTGGTGGCGGGGTCTTTGTCAGGTATCGTTCCACTCGGGACAAAATCCAAGGTCAAGATTTCCTTGGCCCTGTACAACCCGAGCTCTAACTTAGAAAAATATAATTTTCTTACCTGACCATAATTAGTGAGGGCTTGTTTCATCTGAGGTTCACTTTCCACCTTAATTTGGTTAGCTTCTCCTCTCCAAGAGAGCCATAGGTGGGAAAAGTCAGTCAAAATATATCCATTCAGGGATTTGGACCAATTCTAACTCAGGAGCATCCCATAGGTCTCAAGGATGTTGACTACTTGGATGCCAATGATGCTAGATATCTAGGGATCTTGCACCAACTAGACCTAGACATTTTTCAATTCACCCACCATATTGATGGTGGTTTTATCCAGTTGGACAACTACACCTTTAGACGACGTAGCGGTTAATCAGAGCTTCTTACAGATAGACAAGGGCATGCTATTTCCCAAAGCTCCAGAATCTACTAGGAAGTTGAGTAAGTTTTTACAATGAATTTTAAGGCCAAGAAAAAGGGGGGTTCCTCTGTACTCCCTTGAAATACATCCACGTTGGCATCGTCAAACATGACAGACTTGGGTGGGCATTACGTGATTCTGGGTTCTCTAGATATTGCAAGAGGGACTTCCTCTACTCGGGACAATTAAGCATTACTTCCAATAAGGTCATAGTGGTTGTGGTATTCTCCATCACTTTCATTATATCAAACCTTCCTTTTGGAGTCCACGAACCTTTTCTGATAACATCGCGTGCATGATTAAGCATGGGCCCTTTAGGAGAGGGTGGGTTGAAATTTGTAAGAGGGTCCGGTGGAAGATTCATAATTCTTGGTGGAATCAAGGTTGTAAGAGGACCCTTGTTGGACTGACTCCTAGTGTTGTAGAGAGTCCTAGGGTTGGTAAAGGCGTTGGCCTCAAATGCGAGGATGGAATCGTCGAAGAAACCCTGAAAGCCAGGTTCTTCTTTGTCTTCTTCGCCATCACCAAAAAAGATGGTTTCACAGGAAAAAGTAGAATGATGGGGTTTAGATAAGGATTTTAGAGGGGGAGAATCACTATTTTTCTACCTATAGGATTGTGAGATCAGGATGATCTTCTCTAGCGTGACATATTTTACCTCAGAATGTGAGCCAGTGTCATGCAACTGACACCATGTTGCTAGGGGCTAAAATTCAGCAACTTGCACAGAATGGCTAGGTCCCGCACCCCCTTGGGTGTTAGGCTGAATGGGGGACACCCCCATTATTTAGTATATTTTTCCACTATTTTTTGTGCCGAGTATTGTTTCTTCTACCATTATTGTAATGCTTTTGGGGTCAAGAGTTACTAGAACTCCGCTGTCCCAAAAAAATGTTCCCTCTCTGGGAGGGGTTGGTTCCATGGGATGCAGGGTGTCCCATCTTTAGCTGTCCCATGTCAGTGGTGAGTGAGGATACCAATATTTGAAGGGATTAGACCTCGGTAGACAACTGGGTAGTAGGGTCAAAATGTGATGATTGAGGTGGTGGGGCAGGTGCAGAGGCACTTGCCGCTACTAGAGGCAACCCTCTAGATGCTGATGCCTAGAAGGAAGGAATTCCAGGTGGTGGGGGTACTAGGGTTTGTTTGTGCACCGAGGGAGCATACTCCAGGGTTGGAGGGTTTTGATGGGAGTGGGATAGGCATACCGAGGAGTGAGATTCATCGTAGGGGTGCCTAATGCCAGATTAGGATCATATCCTCCTGAATAAGTGGTTCCCCCAGGCTGCGCGTTATAGAGTAAGCCTTGACCAATACTGCCAGGAGATTTTCTCAAGTTTTAGGATAGTTTGAGGGTGAGGTTGTAAACCTTATCCAAGGTGTCCCCTTCATTGGTGGTGGTGGTTCTCTATAGAAGTGTGGTGATAAATGTGTCCAAGGTGTTAAGGTACATTTGAATAGTCACATCAGTAGATGGGATGAAGGGTCTCATACACCGCTTCAGGGCTCTCTAGAAATGATGGTTAAAGGTTTCCAGGGGTTCATTGGACTCCTTTCTGATAGAAATAAACTGGTTGTGAGACTAGGCTAGGTCCACATGGACCTGAAACACTGTCAGAAAGGCAACCTCCATGTCTTGCCAACAATTGATGGAGTTGGCGGGAAAGTTTAGGTACCAGTTCAACTCATTCTCTCTGAGAGACAATAAGAACATTCTTCTTACCACATCCTCATGCTAGATGCGGTGTCAGTTCATAACATCTTTGTAGGCCTGTAGGTGTTCTTCTGCAGTTCGAGGGCCTAGATGTTCATACTTGGGACAAATCTTCTTCGGGTGTGGAGGGAGATCATTGACATAGTTGGGAAACTATCCCATGTGAGACCCTATGTTATTGAAGTATGTAGCCATTGAGATGTTAAGGTTAACAGTAAGATTGGTCGCTGGGATGGGCTGGATAAATTGAATATTCTGGGAGGCTACAAACCCTCCAAACATTTGGTTAAAAGACTGCTTCTTCTGGTAAGTCTTCTTCGCTCAGACTGGAGGTCTGAGTTCTACAAAATCTACAAGATTAGGGGTTGATCACATTATTCTTTTGAATCACAAAGGTGAGAATGAACCTAACCTATGGAAATCTTGGCTCCTAAAAATACTGCTTGGGGAACCCTCAGGAGGTTTGGTATCAAAGTTTTTATAGGAGGATGAGCTCATTCCCTTCTAGCGCCAGTTTCTGTTAATGCAACTTTGTGACAGTCTCGCCAATAGGGGATGAGTTTTCATCGAATACTGGGGTATCGACCAACTTTGCCTAAAGAGGCTTACAAGAGAGCGAGATCTCTTGGCCTCCAAGCACCTGCTTGTCGGGTTATGACGGTGCAAGCCTAGCTTAGTTGGACAAGTGACTATTTGTTTTGAGGGCATAGCTGGTTTTGACTCGTTGACCTTTGAAACTTCAATGATAATGGGTTTCCTGCAAGCATTCATTACATCTAGCAAAGAAAATAGAAAAAGATGGGACAGGGTTAGTATAGATCTCTAACTATATTCATGACATACATCTCCTTAGCATCAACAATGTCCCAAATGAAAAGAAATAACAAATAATGAACATATGCATACGATATTCAATCACACATACATCAGTAGCAGAGTAACATATTTCATTAAATCATTACAAAAACTAGAACAAAGAACATAAGGAAGCATACAACATGAAAATCTTTCACTAATTCCATGATCATAAACAACATAGAGCGTGGCACTGAATGGTGTTCCTTATTCTTTCATTAAATTCAAATCCAACATCACTGGTAGTTACACTAGTGGCTCCAAGGGAGCATTAATCTAAACTGAACTTAAAAGGCAAGATTGCTACAAGAAAACTGAAATCTTGTATTACTAGTGGACAACTAAATCACTAATTTGCTGACCCTTGGAATGACGCCAAACTTAGTATTTATAGAAAACTTATAACTACATAAGAGACTAACTCTATGCTAGCTAAATACATTATATTACAATAATTACAGCTAGTACTACCTGCGCTCTCAGAACCCCCATGATATAATACAATCATTTGAGAAGAAAAGAGAGGAAAGAAGGTCCAGAAAATTGCCATCAGAAAAAGTGTCCTTGTACTCATAGATGTGATAGAGCTTCCCTAAGTGACCTGGGCATACACCCTCATTAATTATCTTTTGAACTTTGGTGATCAGGTGGGCCCTTGTATGCCAGATATTAAATTCTAGAACAACACCTTGGGACTCAGGAGGTGTCTGCAGTGAAATTTCAGACCAATAGTGACTAGTCTCGCCAAGAAGGAAAATCACAAACCTAACAATGGGCTATAGCTAGTGATTGGTCACCTTGAACAAGCCATCAACACTTATCACTTTCAAGAATATAAAATTGAGGATCCAGAGACCTGAAACCTGGGAGCTTACGCTCAAAGAATAAAGAATGCTCATGTACTTTGCCTTTGGTGAAGGATCTCTAGAGTCTAGAAAATATTACTAGCCCTTAAACTTCTTGTATGCCTCCCGAATCTGGAGTATACCATCCTCTTCTACATCCTTTAGGAAATCTCTCTGATCAAAATAAATGTCAAAATGGAGGCTGACATCTTTGACCTTATCCTTTAACTCCGCAGCCACCTTGGCTGCGTCGTGGGACTTGAGCAGTACTTGGGAGATTTCCACCATTGTAGTGCCACTGAAATCTCCCTCAGACCAGAATTGAGCCTCGGTCACTTCATCAAACTTACCAATTATAAAATCTATGGGAGTATAAGTCCTGAGGCTAAGAAGATCATTTGATGTAATCTCTTGGATGAGGGTAGCATATCGGTCCAACAGATTTTGGATCACCTGCATATGTTCTTCCAGCACTCATACCAGTTGCTTTCTAGTTTTGACTTTGAATGAAAGTCTAGAGTATTGAGTTTGAAGGAACCCATATGATTCATCCCCTAGGATGTCTGTATTCATTAACTCATTTTCCATGAGATTCAGAATCTCTAGCATTGTATCCTGCTAATCTTCATATTTCTCGATCTGTCCCTTCCACTAGGGAATGGTGGCCTCTATCTATTTTGCTAGATCATTTGCCCAGAATAAGTCTGGGAGAGACTCAGACATGAAACTTATTATGACCCCAATCTGATGGGCCATTCATTCATCCACCACTCAGGCCTTCTTCTTCATAGCCCTCAAGGCATCAACACCGCCTTGAGGGAGCAGTGTCCCAGGAATAGAAGGTTTGGGTGTTTTGGAAGCAAGGGGGCACACTAATTCTATCAAGAGTCCCAAAATATTGGCGTTAGCTATTTTCAACTCCTTCACCCTCTGAGATTGCTTCTCATATCAGTCCTAAAGAGCTTGGCTTGCTTCATTTAGGAGGTCTAATTCTCCTTGCTGAGTTCTTTTTCCCAGAGGTACCTCCATGATCACACACTCTTTAATAGTTACCTCTGAGTCTTCTTTTCCTATTGGAGGGGTGGCAATCATGGCTACAACATTACCATCTGGGGCCCTTCGAGTGCAGTGAAGGGTTCGAGCCCTCTTAGGATTCTTAGGAACCAATATTTCTACTAGTGATAGTGGGGCCATTATGGTCATTAGGGCTTTTCATTTTCATGACTCCACTAACCACTATTGTGGGGCAACTGGCCTGCTTATTACTATCCCCAAACTTGAAGTGCCTCTCGGGTTCAATTCAAGTCATCCCCCAGACATATTATCCTCTGTGTTGATGGTGTCTTCACCTATGTTTCCTTGATTTATCTCCATATCACCCCCCAAAGTATCATCTATAGGTGGGATAGGTGGCAGAGGAGGCTAAGGTAACCCATATAGATCTACTTGTTGAAATATGGCTGTAACCCAGTCAGCCATTGCATCAGGCAGTGTCAACAAACTCTGATCACTGCTTAGGCTTAGGGGCACTACATTAGAGGTTACAGTTGTTCTCAGAGGTTCGATTTCCTTGTTAGCTGACATCTTCTCCATATCTAGATTACTTTCTTGTTCTTATGGTATTTATTTTTCTCTTTCAGCCTTTTTAGGTCGGGGTACATTTTCTTCTCAGACTGCCAAATCTTTGGGCCCTGTTGACTCATGTGTGGGAGCCTCAATTTCCAGTTCTTCCATTTCTTCCATAGTATTATAAACCATACCATGCAACTCTCCAAGATTGCCCATCAGGAAGAAATCATCAATGTTGATCTATGGTATCTCTGGAGGACTCTCTAGGTGGTCCCCTTTCTTGGAGGAGGAGGAAGAAATTACCTCAACCTTAGGTATATCTTTGGGCTTTGGATCTAGAATTTTACTTTGTGGGGGCCGATCCACTTTTTTCTTCTTTATCCTTTTGAGCGACACCCCAAGATCTCTAGATGCCATGGTTCTGACAAGTTCTGAATTGCATCCTGCACTTAACAAAATATCTAGGGAAGGAGAATCTCCCGACGGAGGACAGGAGCCTACTGGGGTAGCTTCAAGACCAAAAGTCACTCTGGCATTTGCTGCTTCCATTAGGCCCCGTTTGTTTGCTGGAAGATGGCTGGAAGATGAAAATGGGAAGATGTATTTTTGTACGGCCAAATTCTCATTTTGGTCCAAAATGAGAATTTGGCAAATTCCAAAAAAAAGGTGGAATTTGCCAAATTCTCATTTTGGACCAAAATGAGAATTTGGCCGTACAAAAATACATCTTCCCGTTTTCATCTTCCAGCCATCTTCCAGCAAACAAACGGGGCTTTAGTTTTCAAGAGTGAACCAACTGATCACCCAACTGCCCCATCAGGAGGGGCATAATGGGGTCCAGGACCTGAGGTGGGGTGCCAACCTTTTTCTTACCTTGGTCTTTGGATTGCTTTTCTACCAAGGAGCTTCATGCTCCCAAAGATTGATAGTCTATTAAGACACTCTTTGGGAAAACCTTCTCAAAATATGAGTGGGTGTGCACAATTACTACTCTCAAGATGACTTTGATACTCAAAATCTCTAGCATATCCCAATCTACTGGCAGGAGGTCCATCTTATCTATACCTGTCTCTTTATACTTAGGGTCTTTTGTACCCCTGTGTCTGAAAAAGTTTGCGGGAATGTCTGGAGCTTAAGTTGTTCCATCATCCCTTTTGTTATCCTAGAGTAATGTCACTTCCGAACATCATATCCATCTTGACAGTTGGCCCAAAAATATTCTAAGTTTCGATCATGGGGATTTACCTCCTTGGGCATCAACCTTACCAGTCGCCTGAGAGGATCGTAATCCTTGCGACTGAAAGAATATTTTACTAAGCCCAAGCTGCTTAGCTCATTTTCTGCTTCCTGGTCTGTGGTGAGGGAGCAAGAGTATTCCTCATAAATGAATGGGAATGAGGGAGATGTGAACTTATTCAAGACCATCAAGGCACGCATCTGCAAAATATGCCTACAAAAATCAAATAAAATAATTCTGTCCCCACAATTCTTGGGCAACAAAAAGGGTTCCCCAGAGAAGCAGGACACTTGAATATATGTGTACTAGGAAACTAGATGAAGTAACATCCCCATGCACCAACCAAACTTATAGCCTACAAAGATAGCCTTAGTCCTTGATCACTAGTGATCGCCTTAATCCTGTGAAAGATGAAGGCATCATTGAATTTGAAAAAAGGTGGGAAACTCTGGTCCCATTGAATCTGGGAGAAGTGATCCTATGGAGTAAATTGAGCATCTCTGTCCTTGAGAACACCAAACATTATTAGACCCCAGATTCCCTGGTACTACCGGGAAAGTGACCAGAGGATGTAGGAAGTCATGTAAATTTTTTTCTCTGCATTGATTCTCTTCAACTAGGCATCTACATGTCTGATGATGATGTCATTCCAGTTGAAGTGTGCCTTGTTGGTGGTCATTCCATACAAAAATTAATACATCTAGGGAGAGAAATCTCAGTCATGTGGCTCCCCGAAGATCCTGCATAAGAAGATAATTCCTACCTGGATGTGCTCCTTGAAATCAGAGTGAGGAATTTCTATCTATATTTTATTGTATTCCCAACGTGGAATTTTTAGCCATTCAGAGTTGAGGTGGCGTCAGGACGAATCAACCACATCCTTGAATTGCTAGAGGAAGGTGACCTTAGTGGGAGCAGGAGCACCTATGAAATATAGAATGCACCACCCTGTGGTGGTAACATCATGGTCCAATATGATGATGGGCACCGAGTATCCAAGAGGAGTGGGGGAAACCAACACATTAGCCATACTACCTCAGAGATAACCCCTAGCCAGAAGAAAAATTAGCTTCGACGCTTGTACTAAGAATGGAAAACCAGCTGCTTGAATAATTTTGGATTCCACTAATTTAACTAAGAGAGAGTCATCAGACTGTGAGAGTTGATGGATTGTCTGAAGGAGGTCCTGCAATTTGGCACATGTACTGATATCTGTATCGGTGATCTCTTTGAGTGTAGACTCAATTTGGGACCCTTGAATTGTCCCATTTTTATTATATTTATGGGTTAGCAGGAGCCTTTCCAATACCCGCTCTATCTTTCTTCTCTTGCTGGTGCTTGCAGTGGCACTCGAGAGTTTTGGACTTGCGGGAGGTGAGGATTCTAAAGCCATTTCTTTCTTTTTTTAACCTATACCTACAAACAAGACAACCGTCAGTATAAAATGTTTAAAAGATTTTGGGCACAGAAGGCTTCGAGAATGATTTTTCTTTTCACCTGAAATAGGAAAATGTTAAGGCATCATAAATAAGATCATATGTTCGAGATCTAAATACATTTTAACACATGCAACATTTCTTGTTTACCATAGATCCAAAACAACAACCAAAAGAGGGTTGAATAAGGCAGAAAATCCCACACCTACCGACACATTTGACATTAACTTGAAAGGACACCAATCATCAGCGATAAGATAGATAACCCTACTACCATACTCTAACATGTGCATGTCCACTCGACTAAGTAATGAAATTAATGGACAGCTGTGCTAGCGCGAGTGACATGAACACCACTTGGGATGAATTTTAAAGGTGCATTCATGGGAACTAATTCTTCCATTAAGATGGAAAGGATGGAGGAGAGAGAAAATTTAACAGTCTACTAGTGAGCTGGCCTCTGCAACTGACATACCCATCACCTCGACATCCAAGGCTACACCAACCAAGATGGTGAGACTACTTATTGGGCGAACATGGCCTTTAGTCCTTGTAAAGAATTTAGATGACAGAGGGCAATCATGAATTGCTTCTGTGAGAACCCTACTGGACAAAAATTTTAGAGACTCGACATCTCTTAATCATAGAAAAAATAGAGTGCTACAAACTCAACTAAATGTACAGAGTGGTTCATGAAGAACTGCCCACAACACACAGAGCATAGATACGAGCTCAAGACAAAACTCACAACAAATCTACAGATGATACCAAGAACTCACAAGGAGCTGTGAAAACTCTACAAAAAAAATAGACTCAGAAAGAATATATATACAGAATATATACATCACACACAGACTCGGGAATTTACAATGAATTTACAGACTTCTGAATGGGAAGTAAACCATTATTCATAGAAATATACAACCCAAAAAGGGAGGACACTCTCCATTCGAGCTGAACAAAAACAAAGAGGAAAGAGACGTACAAGGCTTGAGAACAAAATCATGCCAAATGAAAGACTTTTCTTGAACGACGAAGGCGAACAAGCACCCAGAAAATGCAAAAATGCAAAAAATGCACTAGACAAAAATGAAAAATGAAGACGGAACAAAAAGGACAAAAAAACCAGACACAAAGAAAAAAAAAACCCAAAAATGAAAGGAAAATGAAAATGGAAACACGCAGAGAAAGTAGATAAAGCAAAACAAAATGAAAATGGAAGGACCCAAGAGCCTACTTGAAACTCAAGTCACCGAAAGAGGACATTGCAACTAGCTTCACTCTGCCACCTAAACACTCCACCAAAGTCGTCAAACATACCTCTGCACCTTCTAGCTCGAACGTCTTAGCTTAGGAAATGAATTGTTTTTCTCAAGGACATTCGCCAGAAGGTAAAAATAGTTTGCAGTAAGTGTAAAAGTGACAAGGTAAAAGGCCTTAAATAATGCCTAGAAGAGGCATTAGTTACCAAAATTAACCTTGATAAATACATTGGAAAGTGGGGTCTGGACTCCAGGGTACCTAAGGATCATTTGTCTTTGAGACAAGAGAAATGGTCGTCAGACATCTAGGATCCGAAACCACCCACTTGGGAATGACACTCCGGGAACCGGGTCCTGAAGAAGACAGAGAACACAAAAAAGACAAAGAATGAATGGGACCAAAAAGGTCCGGGGAAAGTAGAGAACCAAGCCAAAATGAAAAAGGAAAGGAAAGAGAAAACAAACAAAAAAAGAGGGGGGGGGGAACCCAGAATTTTGCACACAAAATGTATGGACGGGTATGCAGGGCATAACAGAATAGAGTTTGGGTGGCATAGCCAAAGAGTGGAAACATCAATTGACTTGGCTGTGATTTTTTTTAAAGAATTAGTCCAAAATTTTGTAAAATTCAAAAAAATTATAAAGCATCTTTATAAATAGTAAAAAATTACATACCAACACATATAGCAAAAATTTCAATTAGACAACACATATAGGAAAAATCTCAATCAAAAATTTCAACCAGACAAATTTATAAAATAATAAAAAACAAAACTATTCTGCCACTCTTTGGAAGGAACTTAATTGCTTTGAAGCTCTTGTCATTTGAGGAGACAAGATAAAATAAAAGAATAAATAAATTAAAATTAGGGCAATGTGCAATGGGTAAATATTTTTACCAAGGTGAAATAATTTTTTTCAAAGAGATTAAATGTAACAATGGTACCTAATTATACTTTATGAGGGTTTTAGTGTAAAAAAGATCTGATTGTGACTGTTGTTATAATATGGGACATATATACTATGATGTGATTTCATTATTTACATGAAAAGCATAATGTAAAAATCAGAGAATGGATAGCTATTTTTACCGCACAATGTGAATTTCCAAGCAAGGGAGTATTTTAGAAGTAGGAACAAAGTCATTAGAGTGGAATAATCATTTTGGCTCCAAAGTAAAATGTTTTCACAATGTGTTATTTTTATGGGAAAATATTTTCTGTTAGAATGAAGGGAAATATCTTTGACTTAAAAGTGTAGATCAAAAGAGAAGACATAAGTTAAAAGAGATTTCTTAATAATTTATTTAACAATTTTAAAATTACCTTTCTCCATATATATGGTCGAATATATTTATACAAATAATTGTTCATGTAGTTTGAATGTGTATAAAAAATACTATTTTTAACACAAAATATTATACATTTTAAATAATGTATCTTATACGCAAATATCAAATTATTTTTCTATTATGTTAACTTATATATATTTCCTATCGGCTAACCCTTGCACTTCTTTAGTGCAAGCGCTAGTAAATATTTTTCTCTGGATAAGGAATCATGACCCATAATATGAATGGTTACCTTAAGCTATAGTAAAAATGTCTTTTGTATAATTAAATAGGTCACACTCCTTTGCTAAGTCACACCTCTCCCTATAGTCTTAATCGCTTCTTTTCATCACTTGATGTGTTACATGGTGATATAAAGGAAAGTATATAAACCCTTTCATATCCCTTTTATTTTTATACATTTATGGTTATCAAGCATTTAGAACAAAAGAGAAGAAGGAAAAAAATGGTAATTAATTACAAATCATTAAATACAATTAATATTCCTTTCTATTATCCAATTCTTGCCAAATAATATTGATTGGTTCTATTAGGGTATCAAAAACTAGGCAATTACCATGGCTCAAGGATTGGACATCCGATCGAGCAACTATCCTCATTTATAAAAACTCATTTAATTTATCAATCCATTGACGTATTACTTGAAACGGGCCAACAAAGTATATGCACCAAGGATTCTTACTTAGACCACGCTATGGCTATAGGAAACAAATTGCTTAGAAAGGAAACTATTCTATAGCTACATGAAATGAATGCTGAAAGGAAATTAATCTATAGCTGCAAGAAACAAATGCTGGAAAGGAAATGTGGAAGTGAAAATGTTGAAGGAATACTACAACTTGGAAACACAAAGACTTGAAAACACAATTATAATGCTTCAACAGTTCTACCACTTTGGCTACAGGAAGTACTAGACTATCCTGCGACTTTGGTTGCAGGAGCTGTGCTAACACCAGAATTACGATACCAAGATGCAGGAAACTTAAAATGCATGCAAATGACTCTAACTAACTAACATAGATTCCTCACTAATTGGGCCCCCTTGAGTGAGTATCCAAACTCAATTACACTAAACTAAAGATCAAAACTTCATCTGCTATTGATTGAAAAAGTGAATTACAAGATTCATAACATTTGTAACACAACAGAATGTAAACTATAATTGATAACACCCTCCCTTCTCACGCAGGAGTGGGGCTTTATTTAAAGAAGGAAAAAAATCTAACTGCTAACTAATCATGTCATAGAGATAGATAGAGCTTTTATTAAAATCCTATCAAACATAAAGGGAAACTATAAAACTGGAGATAGAATAGGTCCAGGAAAGAGGAAAGAAATGCTTTTGAAAACAAATCTAACTTCCCACTCTCTCCTATATTTCTTCAAAGAATTCATTATGTTTCCTTGGTCTTTGCTTGACTGCTTCCACCTTGATCACCCTGGATCCACTTGTTGGTGTTACACTTGATGTTTCTCCGTGTGAACCTGCTGCAAGAATGGGTCAAGCGTCCAGCGCATGGACACGTTTTACCTAGTCAAGGTGATAGTTGCTATATTGATGCACTGCACTTCAGATGTTAGGATAAAGACATTTATGATAATCAACACCAACATACACATGCATCATTCATGTTCAAACAACTAATTCATACATAGATATATAATCATAATTCCAAAGTAAATAACATAGCATATTCATCCAAGCATAACATATTAAGTGTGTTTTAATCATAGCATAGGTCTGGTGGCAACATGCCACATAATGGAAAATATGAGTATAAAGTATTTGAGAAAGTA
Source organism: Thuja plicata (assembly GCA_018584345.1). NCBI lineage: Eukaryota > Viridiplantae > Streptophyta > Pinopsida > Cupressales > Cupressaceae > Thuja > Thuja plicata. Next base: position 4,624,558 of record MU227244.1, read on the forward strand.
TGATAAAACAGGGAAAAGGTCCTAGCAAAATCTATCCTAAAGCATCTAAAATATGGCATTAATATGCCTCATCATTCTATCCCCTACAAAGACTAATGCTGACCCTTAGGTACTAAATTTTTTTGGATCTTCACAAGTATTCAGAGATCTCCTTCTTGAGTCTTGCCACTCATGGAGGTGTCCACACGCTAGTAATATCCATTTGTGCGCTCCATCTTGATCCGTCGACTCATCTCCAATTTTTCATCTACCTCATTGTCTACACAACTATATAGTGGCCACAGAAAAAGAGGCTGAAAGGAAAGAGGGAGCCGCCTCTCAGGTCAAGGTTGCCTTCCTAGGTGTATGTACCACTAGACTCTTTGCATCACAACTCATAGGTTGATGAGGCTGTGAGGTTCAACCTTATTTAGTGCCAGTGTTAACTTGTCCCACCTCTATCTCAATCCTTCTACTGCTCTATTTCCTTCTACTAATGACAATTTATCAAATGCTGCAAATCCTTCTTCCCAGTTTCCCAAAATCCTTTTCCTGTGGGTAGAGTCCTACAATCCATAAAATATTTCCATCCAATAACATTATAATCTACGGGGAGTACCACTTTCTAGTCGCAAGGGGAGTGTAACAGTTTGTTCAATTCCCTTGTTTTTACTTAATTTCTCCCCATAAGTTATCTCATTTTCAGACCAAGAAAGCAGAGTAGATAGGTGAATATCACCAAAAAATAACAAGGGGTTCCAATTTGTATTGAAGGGAACAACATAATTGTGCAAGTAGAGTTCACATAACAAATTCCTAATGCAATCTGGTGATTCTTCATATGCGGCCACAAATTCCTATGGTGAGTCTATGCTTGTGTGCAAATATCTAAGACCCCTAATTAATTTAAACATTAGAAAAAGTTCCTTTAGACACAGTGCATAGACCCTAGGAGGTGGTCTACATTCTATTAGTTACAGAATTAAGTCTGTGACAAAATCTAACTTGCCTTGCAAAAGTTGTACTTCCTGCTATTTCCTTCCTATTTCCTTTTTTAATTTATCCCTTTCCAATTCCCACATTGACTTTTCATATTGCATTTGCATAAAGTAGTCAATGGAGATGGATTGGAGTGTTACCTAGGTCTTTCTTATTGGAGTGACCTTCTCTATTATTGCTGTGACTACTTCTAGTTCTAGTTCATCAACTGTTAACTCATCATGGGTTGGAACTAGGGCATCATTCCCTTGATCATCCTCTTGTTGATAAGAAGGTATAGTGGTTGCTTCACTGTGTTCTATCTCCATGCATGCTATTTTTGTATTCAATACTTTCGTGTCCATTTTCTTGGTTGTAGAATCTGTTTCCATCATAACTGGACACTCTACACATGGGATCCCTACTTGTGGTTGTTCCTTCAAAGAATCCTCAATTGGAGTATTAGGAGACGAACCAGTCATTGCAGGTGAGTCCATTTTGTCTGCTTTTTGTATGCTCAAAAAAACACTTCATCGTGGAGGAGTATCAATAGACATTGCATGGAAATTTTGTGACGTCCTTTGCTTCTTTATAGGAATGGCTGCAGGAGAAACATGGTTTTCAGGTAAAATAAGAGTTTCTTCTCCTGCACCTTCAGCTATTTTTGCCTTTCCCTTCTCTTTCCTCCAGGCACTTTGTTTTACTTTTGGAGTTTTCAAATCTGTAGAACCCTCAATTTCACTGCCCCCTTGACTAGGGTTTGGATTATTGGAAGCCATTTACTCTGTATCAGCTCTTGAAGGAGAAGGATTTCGTGCAACTTCTCTGGAATAGTAGTTTCATCATTGTCAAGTATGGCCTCATAAGGGACATTTCCCTATGCTTCTTGAATTATAGGTTGTGGCCCTTCTCATAATTGTACATGGGGTGTAGTGATAAACTCATCCCAGGTCATAGGAGAGATATCCCATAAAGATATTTCCACCAAGAGTTCTATCAACACATGGTGGGTAGCTACATTCAAGTTCCCCTTTCTGAATTTCTTAGAACTCAAATTTAACAAAGAGTATAGAAAATTGGGCATATTTACAAGGAAACCATGCAATAAATGAATCAAAAACTTAAAATATACAGCATGCAAGTATGAAAACCATCCTTCACAAGTAATGTACCTTATAACATGGATTTCTAGCTGAGAGTAATCTTCTAGAAGAGTTGTTCTTTTGGTCCCCTATTTGCTAGACTCCAGTTCAACGTCTTTGGGTAAAGAAAACTCAACCCTAACTACCTGTGCATCATGTTAATGTGGAAAGGATTCACCTATGGTGGGAAGTCCAGAAACTTCCATAATTTGTGCCTTCAAAGCCTCCACTCTTAACCCTTTTACGTAGGCAACCCCATTGCTATAAGTGCACAATAATTCCAGGGTTACAACCTCATCATGACCACATAGCCTGAAAAATTATGTAAGAAAGCACACACGGTTAAAGACTTGGACCCTGGCCTAGTCCTGCAATAGGGATGAGTGATCCCCTGGTTCATGGCGTATGAGTTGCCCACCCATTTTTTATTGAGAAATTATATAGCCCAAAGAAAAGTCTAAATCACTGCAACTTTCCAACTACCTTCCACAATTTTGCCCTTTGTATCCTTGATGTTCCTTACCCTGTATTTCGCCTAATCTTCAGGCTAGATAAAAACTGGTGAGCTCTTGGTTTGATTTTCTGGGTACTATGGTAGAGGAAATTTAAAAAAATAGAGCTAGAAATGTGAGTTGGGTTTTTGAAAACAAAAAGTGTTATCAGAGGATTTCATATGCTTTGGGTTGTCACATCAATTAAATTGAAATGATTGTGCAATACATCTTAAGCAAGGGTCATTATTGGAAAACACAACTTAATGGACTGCCCCCTATGAAAAAGGTGACAAGTGTCCACACATGCTTGGTTATAAAGTACAATAGTACTCAGATGAATTACTAAATTAATTACAATGTAACCTATAATAATGTCAAATGAAATGAAAAATATTTCAAAAAATAAATGAATTCATACCTTGAGAATAATCACTTGTAAATGTCCAAATCTGGAAAGATCAGATGATGTGGGTTGAGAAAAAAGTAATGAGTGACGTAATGATGATGGGACGCGTTAGTGAAGATGACAAAAAAAGTTGATGAGATATGATGTGATGGTGGCTTTATTGTGGAAAAAGATATTTTCATGGGAAACAAATTTTTTATTATGACTACTTTTGAATAGAGTCAAAGAGACGACCGGAGTGAAAATCTACTCCGATTGGCTATAAGAAAGTCTTCAACTAGAGGAGGTCCATCAGCTGCAGGAGAGTCTTTAGCTGGAGGAGGTCCATTGGATGCAAGAGGATCAGCCGCGGTAGGAGGAATCTCAAATTTCTGTAGGAACTCGGCCTTAGTGGCTAGCTTATGGTACCGACGGAGTCTGTGACCATTAACCAATAACATGAAACACATAGGGTTGATTGTAGACAATTGGATTGCACCTTCAGCAAATTTTTTTTCAACCTCATAGGGACCGAGCCAAAAAGTTGTAAGCTTACCTTGATTATCTTGAAATTGTGAATCATATAGAAGTGCCCAGTCACCAGCAACAAACCATTTATTCTGTATATGTGAGTCATGCCATTTCTTACGTTGCAGTTGAGCTAACTCTGTGTTTTGTAAAGCTACTTTTATAATTTCATTTAGATGATTAAGCTGCAAGATTCTTTCTCTTTGAGCTGCAGGAAGATCCAAGTTGAGCTATAATGTTGTTCATAAGGTTTTATGCTCAAATTTGATAGGCATTACAATAGTCTTTCCATATACCACCTCAAAGGGTGTGAAACCTGTGAGTGTTTTCCATGTTGTGCGGTAAGCCCACACTGCTTCCTACAATTTTCTACTCTAGTCAGTCTTGTGTAACTAAACTATCTTAGTCAGGATAGCTTCAATTTCTCTATTTGTGATCTCTGCTTGACCATTCACCTAAGAATGATATAGACTAGACTTCTGGTGGTGAATGTTGTAATCCTCCATAAGTGCCGTGATCATAGTAGAAGTGAACTGAGCTCCCTGATCTATGACTAGTTCCCATGGAACACCATAACTGGTAAATATTTCCTCATATAAAACCTGAGCAACCCTGTTATCCCAAGCATGCTTCAAAGCCCACACTTTTACCCATTCAGTTACATAGTTAGTGCAAACCAAAATGTAAGAGTTGTCATTTGATGGGGGATTAATTGGTCCCACAAAATCTAACCCCAGTTTATCAAATGGAGAGACTATTACCTGAGGGAACATAGAAATTTCATTTGACTTGGTTGGCATACCCATTCGCTGATATCGATCACACTTGCGAGTTTAATTGGTTGCATCCTTATAGAGAGTTGGTCAGTAATAGGTAATAACCAGTAGTAAGTATCTTCGTGGCTATCCATTTTGCTACAAAATGACCACCACAAGGTCCATCATGGCATGAATAGAGGATATCATATGTCTCATCCTCTCAAATACACCTTCTTAGAATCTGATTAGGTCTAATGTAGAAGAGACAGTCGGTCATCCAAGAAAAATTAAAGGTTTTCTCAATTAAAAACCTCTTTTCCTTGGGAGAAAAATGTGGTGGTAGCTTTTGAGAAACCATATAATTGGTGATGTTGACATACCAGGGGGTATGAGATGAAATAGAAAATAGGTGGTCATTTGGAAAGCTGTCATCGATGACATGTGGGTCATCGACATTTTGTAATCTGGAGAGGAAATCAACAACTACATTTTTTTTCTTGATTTATCCACTATTGTGATGTCAAGCTCTTGTAGCTATAGGAGCCATCTGGAAAGCCTCCCTGTGATAGTAGACTTGTTTGCAAAATACTTGATGGCTGCTTGATCAGTATGCACAAATATTGGATAACCGGTTATGTAGTGGAAAAACTTGTTCAACACATATATAATAGCTAGAAGTTCTTTCTCTGTGACTGTGTAGTTCAGCTCTGTGCCCTTCACATTTTTTCTTATGAAGTAGATGGAATGCTCTATAGGCCCTTCTTTTGGTCCTAGGACAATGCCTACAACATGGTCAGATGCATTAGTATGTATATGGAATGAAAATGACCAATTAGGCCCTCAGAGAATAGGTGCCTGAGTAAGAACAATCTTCAGTTGTAGGAAGGATTGTTCACAAGATGCTGTCCATAAAAAGTATGAATCCTTAGTGAGAAGGGAATACATGGGCCCTGCCAGTTTGCTTAAGTCCTTAATAAACTGATGGTAATAACCAACATGCCCCAAAAATCTGTAGACATCCTTCTGCTTGGCTGGTGTAGGCAGATTCATGATGACTTCAATTTTAGTAGAATCCACCAGTATGCCCTTAGTAGAGATGTAATGGCCTAACAAAACACCTTCTTGCATCATCATGAAGCATTTCTCACTGTTGAGGGATAGATTATGCTCCTCACACCTGGTAAGAACCTTTCCCAAATTGACCAATGCCTCATAGGTTTCCCCATAAGTTGTGAAGTCATCCATGTATATTTCCATGCAATCATGTGAGATATCATCAAAAATACTGATAACCACTCGCTGGAATGTAGCTGGAGCATTCCAAAGGCCAAAAGGAAGTACATAGTAAGCAAATGTTCCCCAAGGGAAAGTGAATGTGGTTTTCTCCTGATTTTTATGAAGGATCTTGATATGGTTATAGCCACTATATCCATCTAGGAAAGAAATATAATGCTTTGAATCCCTACTAAGGAATCAAGGACTTGGTCAATAAATGGAAAGGGAAAATGGTCCTTCTTGGTGGCATTGTTGAGTTCCCTATAGTACACACATACTTGCCACTTTACTCCTTTTTTTGGAACAATAACTAAAGGTGAGATCCACTGGTTGTCATAAATGGGGTAGATGAAACTGTCATTAAGAATTTTTTGCAACTCTATTTTGACTATCTCTCTTAACACAAAGTTTATACGCCTCTCAAATTGCCTGACAGACAGTTTTTCCTATTTTAGGAAAATACTATGAGTACACAGTTTAGGGTCTAAGCCCTTCATATCTGAATAGTTCCAGGTAAAAGCTACAGTATGGCCTTTCAATAATTTGGCCAAAGATGTCTGTTGCTGGTTGGTAAGTTCGCTAGTAATATACAAGCAACGACTAGGTAAAACTTCCAATTATTTGGTTAGTTCTACCATAGAAACATTCGTTAATGGAGGTGCTTGGACCTCATGGGGTAGAAATTGGTGGTAGAGTTTCTCGGCTGTAGGAGATGGAGGTAAGTTGCAAACATGGTACAAATCTTGCAGGGAACAGTTATGGGGGCTGAGACAATTAATGGAATTTGAATCTTGGCCATACTGATTGTGTAGAATGTTGGTGATTATGATGTCCTCCTCCTGTACCTATAGGAAAGGATCCCTTTTTAACATCATGAGTTGGGCTACTGAGTTGACTACCTCAGCTTCCTCCCTAATGTCACGCCAAATTGGTGAGGCTAAATCTATTTGGGATTGTGCTGGCGGGTATAAGGCTAATGTCTTAGTATGCTAACCATTATAAATGATCATACTGCTTGAGTGACATCCTATAAAGGCATCAATAGTGGCTAGCCAAGGTCGACCAAGAATTATGGGATAGCCTCCTAAGGTGACCTTACGCGAGAGTATCATAAAGTCTGCTGAATAAGACCATGTTTCAAGGTCAACAACTATATCCTCCACTACATCATCAAGTTTGACTGTGGAACTGTGTGCAAGATGCAAGACAATGGGTGTTTCCCGAAGGTTAGTGATTCTAAGTTGCTACATGATGTCTTTAGTCATTACATTTATGGCAGCTCCTAAGTCTATCAAAGCAATTTTGATGGTGGTCCCATTAATGGTAACTTCAAAAACTAGGCTACCTGGGTCAGAATACTTGGGGACCACTATTTTGACGAGCATGATATCAACAAGATTCCCTAGGACATGGACTATCTTATGACCATGATTTTTAAAGAAGGCCTCTTTGATAGCCTTTCCATAAGTGGGAAAATCCTGTATTGCTTGAAAAAGAAGAATCTGAACATTAATGTTCTTGAGTTGGTCTAGGATGTCAAAGACTACATCATCTATATGCTTAGAGTTCTCATTCTGCAGCCTTTGTGGAAAGGGAGGTGGAGCTAGGTGGAATTTTTATTGTAATACTGTCGGGTCTATTGGAGTGGAATCTAGAGTAGTTTGAGGGATGGGCTCTTCTAGAGTTACTTTAGTTATAATAGGAGGTGTTGGCAGAGTAGTGCCTAACCGTAAATGAATGTCATTAATTGCATAGGCAGAGTATTCATTTGGGTCAATTGAATAGACATTTTTCTCAAGGTGATGGAGGCCTATTATTGGGATTTGGTTGAGGCTGGGTAGGGATTTGAGTAGGCTTAGGGGGTACTATAGTGGCTATAGGAGGTGATATAAGTGTTTACTGTTAGGGCTGTAATGGTGGCAGCAGGAGTCTCTACTGCTTGTTTGGCCATTATTGACCTCCCCACCACTGAGGATTTTGCTACGAATTGCCTTTTGGAGGTTGCCAATTCCCTTGGGGTAGTTTCCATTAAGGACTTGGTTAAGGTTTCCACTGAGGTTGTGGATTATTCCAAGGAGGGTATTGATTATTCACAGGTGGTTTTTGTTGACTACTATAAAATGGACCATTAAAAGTAAGAGGGTTCTAAGACATACCTTGTCTTTGAGCCCATGGTCTTCATTTTGCAATGAATAATACTTTCTCATCATCTCCTTCAACCAGCTTTTAATTAGTGGGTAGTTGTGCATTCTCCATGTTTGCAACCAACTTGCAACGATAATCTCTCTTCTTCTATCGACAATGTGGACAAAATTATGCTAGAATAGCTTCAGCCTCCGCGTGTTTATTTTTTGCCTACATTGTGTCCAACTGGGTGGCCATGTTATTGATAATGTCCTTCTTGAAGTCAAATAGTAAATGTGTAATTTATGTCCAAGAGGCCTTAGTGCCATTAGTTTTGCCCGGTGTAGACCTATATCCTCTGCCCTTCTTGGCCGCAACTCTTGAGTAATTGAGGTAGATTTTCTTGATCTAATCCCAAGTAGATTGGGTGATATATCCCCTGGCCATAAGATCCAAGGCTTCAGTGCACCCTTCATTTATACCTCGTAAAAAGAGAAGTTTTTGTGACTCCTTATTGAGCCGATGCTGAGTATTTTTCTACAAGATAAACAAGAATCTTGACACATAATCCTCTAGAATTTCATCCTCCTTCTATGTCATCTTGAAGATGTCATCCTCTCTCATATCATTTCCCTTGCACTACTCTTTATACTTTGTCAAGAATGCTATCTTCATTTCATCCTAATTGTGGACAAGGTCCTGACCTAAGCCCATAAAATAGCTTAATGAAGCCTCCTTGAGAGTTACACGAAACAATCTGAGCCTATGGGCATCTGTGGTATAGTCATAACTACAAGAAAAAATATCAAACTCAAAGAGAAAGGTATCTGGGTCTTTGGTCACTAGGCCATATAATTTAGTAAGTGCTAAAGAGGGAATATTCTTGAGGTTGTGATTATCATGCTGGTCAGTAATGGGAAATGGAAAGGTAGGGGGGTTTTCCATCCTGGGTGGATGCTAAGGGAGACCTTGCGGTTGGTAAATGACTAGAGGCAACAAAATTTCTTCTTGATTATCCGGGTATTAGATTATGAGATTGGCCAAGGCTTCTGCAAATAGATTAAATTCAAGTTGTCCTTCTAGAAGGTAAAATTTTAGTGGATCACCTTCTGAAGATGATGATGATGATGATGATGATGATACAGGAAGGTTTACAATTGCATCCATGAACTAACCCTCCTCTTCATCTTTTTCCAGTACAATGATATCTCCTAAATAGTTGTTGGGGTTGTTTAGTAAGTACCTTCCTAGAGAATCTCTTCTTCTTCTATGCATACAGATAAATGAAAGATTACGGTGGTGGAGTGAAAGAATTTTTGATAGAAAAATCTATTTAAAAAGGATGTACATGCTTGAATTAAATTATACAAATGGATGAGTAAAAGATCTTGGCTCGACACCGTCCCTGACATCGACACCAAAAATGATCGATTCTATTAAGGTATAAAAAATTAGGCAATTACCATGACTCAGGGATTTGAAATCCTACCGAGAAGCTATCCTTCTTTATAAAAAATCATTTAATTTATCAACCTAGGGACATATTACTTGAAATGGGCCAGCAAAGTATATGCACCAGATTCTTACAACTCAGACCACGCTATGGCTGTAGGAAACAAATTGCTTTGAAAGGAAACTATTCTATAGTGCAGGAAATGAAGGCTAAAAGGAAATTAATCTATAGCCACAAGAAACAAATGCTGGAAAGGAAATGCAGAAGTGAAAATTCTAAAGGAATACTACAACTTGGAAACACAAAGACTTGAAAACATAATTATAATGCTTCAACAGTTCTATCACTTTGGCTGCACGAAGTACTAGACTATCCTATGACTTTGGCCACAGGAGCTATGTTAACACCAAAATTATGATACCGAGATACAGGAAAATTAAACTATATGCAAATTATTTTGGATATCTTTCCAACAAAGTAAACGGTTCGCAAATGGGACCTAGGACTAGAAAGTTATGCCTTCTCCAAGTTGGCCTAAATTTTAATATAGTTTTTTGAAATTTTTGGTAGTTTTAATAAGTTTATTTGTAATAAACATTATGATTATTCTTCATTTCATTTACAAGAGATTCTAGCTACTCTTGGGATCCTTCATGTTTTTATATACTCCAATTTTGAATAGAATGGATCAGTTTTTTGGCTTGCTATTCTGTTGTTCATCTTTATTGTTTTTATTGAATTCAACAATATTGTAGGTTTCACACCACGTATTGTAATCTAATTTCTTAATTTAGATCACTGGCTTATGGTACAGACAGATTTTGTGACCATTAACCAATAACTTGAAACACATAGGGTCGATTGTAGACAATTGGACTGCACCGTTAGCAAATTTTTTTTCAACCTCATAGGGATCGAGCCAACGAGTTGTATCTTACCTTTACTATCTTGAAACCATGAATCATATAGAAGTTCCCAATCACGAACAATAAACTGTTTATTATGTATATGTGAGTCATGCCATTTCTTGTGTTGTAGTTGAGATAACTCTATGTTCTATAAAGTTGCTTTTCTGATTTCATCTAGATGATTAAGCTACAAGAGTCTTTCTATTTGAGTTGTAATGTTGTTCGTAAGGTTTTATGCTCAAATTTGAAAGACATTACAACAGTCTTTCCATACACAAACTCAAAGGGTGTGAAACCTGTGGGTGTTTTCCATGTTGTGTGGTAAGCCCACACTTCTTCCCACAATTTGCTACTCTAGTATGTCTTGTGTAACTAAACTATCTTAGTTTGGATAGCTTCAATTTCTCTGTTTGTGATCTCAGCCTGACCATTCGCCTATGGATGATATGGAATAGAATTATGGTGGTGAATGTTGTACTCCTCCATAAGTGCAGTGATCAGAGTAGAAGTAAACTAAGCTCCTTGATCTATGACTAGTTACCCTGGAACGCCATACCTGGTAAATATTTTCTCATATAAAAACTGAGCAACCCTATTATCCTGAGCATGCTTCATAGCCTACACTTCTACCCATTTAGTTATAGAGTCAGTGCAAACCAAAATGTAAGAGTTGTAATTTGATGGGGGATTAATTGGTCCCACAAAATCTAACCCTGATTTATCAAATGGAGTGACTATTACCTGAGAGAGCAGAGGCATTTCATCTAACTTGGTTGGCGTACCCATTTTTTGACATTGATCACACTTGTGAGTGTAATTGGCTGCATCCTTATGGAGAGTTGGCCAATAATAGCTAGTAGTGAGTATCTTCATGGCTTTCCATTTTGCTGTAAAATGGCTGCCACAAGGTTCATCATGGCAAGCATGGAGGATATCATATGTCTCATAATGTCACATACACCTTCTTAGAATTTGATCAGGTCTAGTGTAGAAGAGACAGTCGACCAACCAATAAAAATTAAAGGTTTTCTCAATTAACAACCTCTTTTCCTTGGGAGAAGAATGTGGTGGTACCTTTTGAGCAACTAGATAATTGGTGATGTCAGAATCCCAGGGGGTATGAGCTGAAATAGAAAATAGGTGGTCATCTGGAAAGCTTTCATCGATGACATGTGGGTCATTGACATTCTGTAATTTGGAGAGTAAATTAGCAACTACATTTGTTTTGCCTGGTTTATCCACTATCGTGATGTCAAACTCTTGTAGCAAAAGGAGCCATCTGGCAAGCCTCCCTGTGATAACAAACTTTTTTCCAAATAATTGATGACTGCATGATCAATATGCACAAATATTTGGTAACTGGCTATGTAGTGGCAAAACTTGTTCAACACATATATAACAGCCAGAAGTTCTTTCTCTGTGACTGTGTAGTTCAGCTTTGTGCCCTTAAAATTTTTTCTTATGAAGTAGATGGCATCCTCTACAGGCCCTTATTTTTGTCCTAGGACAATACCTACAACATGGTTAGATGCATTAGTGTGTATATGGAATGAAAATGCCTAATTAGGCCATTGGAGAACTGGTGCTTATGTAAAAATAGTATTCAGTTGTAGGAAGGATTCTTCACAAGATGCTATCCATAAAAAGTCTAAATCCTTAGTGAGAAGAGAATACATGGGCCCTGCCAATTTGCTGGAGTCCTTAATAAACCACCAGTAATAACCAACATGCTCCAGAAAGCTGCGGACATCCTTCTGCTTGGTTGGTGTAGGCAAGTTCATGATGACTTCAATTTTAGCAAGATCCACCTGTATGCCCTTAACAAAGATGTAATGGCCTAACACAACACCTTCCTGCATCATCATGAAGCATTTCTCACTGTTGAGGGATAGATTATGCTCCTCACACATGGTAAGAACCTTTCCCAAATTGACCAATGCATCCTCATAGGTTTCCCCATAAGTTGTGAATTCATCCATGTATATTTCCATGCAATCATGTGAGATATAACCAAAAATACTGATAACCACTCACTGGAATGTAGATGGAGCATTACAAAGGCCAAAATGAAGTACACAGTAAGCAAATGTTCCCCAAGGGAAAATTCCTATGGTTTTCTCCTGATCTTCAAGAAGGATCCTGATCTAGTTGTACCCACTATATCCATCTAGGAAAGAAAAATAATGCTTCCCTACTAAGGAATGAAGGACTTGGTCAATAAATGGTAGGGGAAATTTCTCTATCTTGGTGGCATTATTGAGTTCCCTATAGTCGACACATACTTTCCACTTTCCTCCTTTTTTAGAACAATGACTAAAGGTGAGACCCACTGGCTATCAGAAATAGGGTAGATGAAACTATTATTAAGAAGTTTTTGCAACTCTATTTTTACTATCTCTCTTAACGCAGGGTTTATACACCTCCAAAATTTCCTAACAGGCAGTTTGTCCACTTTCAAGAAAATCCTATGAGTATATAGTTTAGGGTCCAAGCCCTTCATATCTAAATAGTCCAAGGTGAAAGCTATGGTATGGCCTTTCAACAGTTTGGCCAAATATGTCTGTTGCTGGTTGGTAAGTTCACTAGTAATATACAAGCAATGGTTAGGGGAAAATTCTAACTATTTTGTTAGTTCTACCATAGAAGCACCTGTTAATGGAGGTGCTTGGACCTCATGGGGTAGAAATTGGTGGTAGAGTTACTCGGCTACAAGAGATGGAGGTAAGTCACAATCAGGGTACAAAGCTTGTAAGGAAGAGTTATGGGGGCTGAGACAGTTAATGGAATCTGAATCCTAGCCATACTGGTTGTGCATAATCTTGGTGATTATGATGTCTTCCTCCTATAGATGCAGGAAATGATCCCTTTTTAACATCATGATTTGGGCTACTGAGTTGACTACCTTAGCTTCCTCCCTAATGTCAGGCCAAATTAGAGAGGCTAAATCCTTTTGGGTTGCGCTGGCGGGTATAAGGCTAATGTCGTAGTATGCGTACCATTAGAAATGGTCATACCACCTAGCGACATCCTATAAAGGAATCAATAGTGGATATCCAAGGTCGACCAAGAATTATGGGATAGCCTCCTAAGGTGGCCTTAGGTGAGAGTATCATAAATTTTTCTGGATAAGACCAGGTTTCAAGGTCAACAACTATATCCTCCACTACCGCATCGGGTTTGACTGTGGAACTGTCTGCAAGCTGCAGGACATTGGGTCTTTCTCAGAGGTTAGTGATTCTGAGTTGTTGCATGATGTCTATAGTCATTACATTTATGTCCACTCCTAAGTCTATCAAAGCATTTTTGATGGTGGTCCCATTGATGGTAACTGTTGCCTAAATTTTCCATCTTGTGCAAATTGGCCTAATATCCTGTGTTTCCCGCCCAAAATGGCCTGCCCCTTTTTAAATTCATGCTTTTATGCCATATCGCGTAGTTGCGATTCATTTTTATCGAAGCCTTTAAGTTGTGCGACTACGCGACGAGTTGAAAACGGAGCTCATTGCGCAATCACGAGCCGTTTATGAAGAGTCATGTTCCATTCGCGAGTCAGCGACAAGCGGCAATAAAAGTCATCACGCAGTCGCGAGCTATATATGTCAAGTCATTCAAAATGTGCGACTGAGCGGGTGCAGTGTAAAAGGGTATGCATCGTGTATTTGCAAGGCCTCGTCAAAGTCAGGTTATGTGCTCGCGGGTGTGTGAGAAGTAAGAAAAAAGTGTCATTGCGCAGTCGCCGAGCAGTTCAGAATAAAGAAAAGGAGCTCGCGAGTGCGCGACGAGCAGAAAGCAAGGCCTCGTCGCTCACTCACCGAGAAATGAACATAAAAGGAAAATGGTCTGCGGGTCTGCGATGAGATGGAGGAGGAAAGTGGTCGTGCAGTTGCTGAGCCATAAAGGTAAATAGAATGCTGCTCGCGAGTGTGCGACCGAGGAAGGAAAGAGTCATCGCGCACCTGCCAGTGAATAAAGATAGGTCAAAGGTAGCTCGCGAGTGAGCAACCGGAGGAAATGATTAGCTCATCGCTCAGTCACTACGGTTTTCAAATAAAAGAGAAAGAGCTCACGATCTTGCGACGAGCAGAAAGTGGGGCCCATCGCGCAATCGCTAGATAGAAAAGGTAAAGTGAAAGCGGCTCGCGAGTGCGCGACTGAATGGAGAACAGGTGCTATCGCACACTGGCACATGAAATAAAAAGATAGAGTAAAGCCTGGGTGACTGTGCGACGTAGGGATAAATGAAAAGGAAAGATCATTGGCGCTCAGTCGCTGAAAGGAAAGTGCTATAAAGATGTAGCTCGCGATTTTGCGACTAAAGGAAAAAGGGGACTCATCGCGCACTCGCGCATAAAATGAAAGCTGAAGTATTGAGCTCGCGAGTGAGCGACTAGGGGAAAATAATAGCTATGGTCATGCACTTGCACATGAAATAGAAACAGAGTAGAGAGTAGCTCGCGAGCTTGCAACCAGACAGGATATGCAGAAGAAAGATAAATTGACTCAGTTTGCGGTGGTTTCCAATATTTATCAGAGTATTCTAATTGCAGGAATTTGTGCACAGAGTTGTCTGTCAATCTCTAATTAGATTTGTTTCAATATCGGTAGAAAAGAAAAGAAAATTCAAGGTGCGACCGAGTAAAAGGATGGATACTTTTCAAAGGGAAGGAATCAGATATTTTATAGAAGATTAGATTTTGAAAAGATCAGAGGTTGTAGTTGCTCAGGTATGAAGAACAGTTATTGTATTTCAAAGACTTTTGTAACTCTTCTAGAGAGATATGACCGCTTCTGCAGAAGAGCATTTATGTTGATATTTTGAAGGGATGACTTTCAGGGCTAAGCGGTGGCTAGACAAGCAAAAGATCCGATCAGGAAGTTATTGCTCTAAGATGTAGTTGGATTTGAAATTGTATAAGTATGAGTTGAGGACTCATCTTGTAACAAGTTCTGATTATGTAGGAGGCATGCTTTGTGGCAATTTTCTATCCTTGGTATATTTTGTGCATGAGTCTGTAACTCATTGTGAGAGATAATATGCAGAGTTTTCAATTCCTGGATCAATTTGTTGAATTGTGTTAGCCTTGTCTCTTTTCTGCTTGTTTGTATGTGTTTTTAGATGGTTGATGGATTGACTGCGAATGATCTTATTCCTCTTAATCAGTCCCTTCATAACATATAATTGCAGAAGAGCATGTCTTATTGCAGGTTGTAACTAGTGTTTCACTGCTTGAGCTGTTAATTGTGAAGTTTTTTCCCTTAACTGGTTCAATCATGACCTTGTTATGAAATATTTATGCAAGCCTATACAAGAGATTTGTGTTTTACTTCCAATTCAGAGTTAGTTGAACCAGGGCTTAATCCTATGTGTGTGATGTTTTCATGTCAAATTCGGTGCATCACCTAGTAGGTAGTTTGCTTTTAGTCATTTCCCTTTTCATGCAATCCTTCTAACCCTTTTCCCCTCAAGTTTACTTTCTTGTAAGAGAAGCAAATTAAGGTGATTATCCAAGAGGAACCAGCCTAGAATCTGGAGGTCTCATCTCAGTTAGCAGAGGTCCCACAACCTAGAGATGATTCCCTTGTTATACTGGATTATCAAGACCAAGAGAGCTTGAGATCAGAGGCGCAAATTCAGTGTATAACATTTCTGGCATGCCCGGTGGGACAGTAAAAGAAGTTCATTATAGAACATTATGTTACCTCTGATATGCAGGTCACATATTACAAACTTTTGAGAAGTTGTTCTGACAAGTATATCTGGCAACTCCACTGGTTTCAAAGTTTCAGGCCAGCCTTGTTTAAAGTATATGAAAATTATTGCAACTAGGAGCTCTAAACCCACTGAATTTTCAGAGTTGCCCTTGAAGAGAAGTCACAAAGGCAGGTCAACTCAAAGGGAGTCCCCTATAAGGAGAGTTCAGTCTACACCTCCTGATTCATTAGAAAGGAGACCTTTTGCTTTTTATAACCGAAGAAGAGGAAGATCTCTAACCAGGGATCTAGAGGAGGAAGATTCAAGTACAACTCATATTGTTGTGAATCTTCAAGCTTCAGCTCCTACAATGGCTAGAAATTTTTCCTTTGCACCTTTCAATCAAGGGAGCTCGTTAAATTTTGTAGTGCATCATGATGTGCCCTTGGTGGCATTAAAAAGCTTGCCTGATTTCACAGGTGAAGGGCAAGCCACAGCCTTTGAGCACATAAGAGATGTGACTACCATCTGGAGCATCCACAACATTACTCAAGAAGATGTTGCCACCAAGTTATTAGCAGCATATTTGAAAGGTAAGGCTCTTGAATGGTTCATAACTTTACTTGTTGGGTCTATTACTTCTTGGGATGAATTAGGGGATGCATTAAGTAAGCATTTTGAGGATAAATTAGATAATTTGTCTTTGGTTGAGCAGTTAACAACCATTAAGAGAGACCCTCAAGAACAAATGACAGATTACAATAATAGAGTCCTTAAGACATGGAATAGAATTCCAGTTTCAGTCAGACCATCAGCAGACCATGCCTTTTTATACTATTTACAAAGTCTGAATGGTCAAATATCTGTCATGATCTAGTCTATGGGAGGCACTTCCTTACCCAAAGCTTTTGACATAGCTGTCAGGGCTGAAAATTGTTTGATTCAAGCAGGAATGATAGATAGAAGGCCACCAATGCCTATCTTTCCTAGCCTTCAACCCATTTCTCCTGCACGAGTACCCCCATTTATCCCTATTCCCATATTGGCTCGCCAAGCTAGTACTAGTGGCCAAGAACATGCTAAGGCAGGTTCTTCTCAGAAGTTGCAAGAAATACAGAGTAGCCAAGCTACTACTATGCAAGAAATGATGAACTTGCTACAAACCTTGACAAAGGAGGTTACAACCTTGAAGAAGCAGGATCAAGGTGTCAGACCATCCTTTCAACAACAAGGCCAAGGTCCTAATCAGCAGTATCAAAATCAAGGATAGCCTTACCAACAAAATAGGCCACCATACCAAGGAGGCTATCAAGGGCAAAGACAACGTGTTAATCAAAGGCCATTCCAACCATATAACCCTACACCACTTAATTCTGCAAATCTAGTCAGGGATATGGTGCCTAGTCAAAACAATGTGGTTATGGATAATGAATGGTGTTTTCCTTGCAATCAGCCCCACAATCAGGCCACATGTTCTAATGGGTTGATGAACCAAGCTTTGATGGTTCAGAATGCCTCACAAACTCAAACAGAGTTTTCATCCAGTGGGATGGCTCCTCAACAAGAAACACAAGAAAATGAAACTGCTCTTTTCAACTGGGAACAACCAGACTTCAATGGAGTCAATAGTGATGAAGCTTTTGCTACCTTTACAAGATCAAAGAGGAGAGCTCAAGACATGGAGAGAGCTGATTCTGGTACCTAAGCAACTACATCTGCAGAGCTGGTACAACAAACTTCTCCTGCCACATCAAAGGAGGCTCCAGCCATCACAAACCTAGGGGATCAAGTTCCAAAGGGGGCAGAACCCATCATAGTAAAAGCACAATGAAGAGGACACACTGCGACACCTTACAACATTGTAGACAATATGAAGAAAGTGAATGTCACTATGTTTATGTGGGACTCTTTGGCCATTCCAGGACAGCCTGAGATTTTAAAGAAAGCCATATCAGAGGCGACAACTCCTCAACCTACAAAAGAGGCTGTGAAGTTAGTGTTGGTTAACACTGATCAGGAGAAGGAGACTCCAAGCAATGACCTCAAAGTCAACCCCATGCAAGGTAGGATCTTAAAACCTCCTCCCTTTTATGTATCATTGATCATTGGTGAGTCTTTAGTACACAATTGCATGGTAGATAGTGGGGCCACTAGCATTGTAATGCCCAAGAAGGTGGCCGACCAATTAGGACTAAAGTATGAACCCTCCCAAAAGAATGTCACATAGCTTGACGGGTCCTCAGTCAGCACTAAAGGTATAGCTAAGGATACCAGTCTGATCTTACATGCTAGTCCTAATTTTTCCATCCTCCTTGACATATATATCATAGATGTCCCTGCATTGTTTGCTATATGTTTATCAAGAGAGTTCACAGCCAAAATAGGTGGTTATTTATCTTCTGATTGGTCCCACATGTTGTTTCACACAAGATATGGTACCAAGGTTACCATTAAGTCAGAAAAGTTGGTGGTACACCATGTAGAGCCTTATGTGTTGCCAATCAATGTTAACTGCCCCATATTTGATAACAGTGATTTCCAAACCTATAGTGAAGCAAGCACTAAGATAGGGGATACCCCTGATTTTTTCTTGGATGAAAGAGAATCAGAACATGTTGTTTGGAATGCTGGTTTGGGAAACTATTTGTTGCAAGAAGGTGATGCTATAGAGCCCAACCTCTTCAAGGGTGCTGATTCAGAAGATCAGAGTGATCAAGTTTGGGAGCTATATTTTGATGGGGCTAGAAGTAGACACAGTTCTGGTGGAGGTGCTATGCTGGTGTCCCCAAAAGGAGAAAGGTATTATACCGCCTTTAGATTCAATTTTTCCTGCACCAGCAACATTGCAGAATATGAGAGTCTAGTCAATGGACTGGAATGGGCTAGAAAGAGAGGGCTTAAAGCCTTAAAAGTATATGGTGACAGTGAACTTATTGTAAGCCAAGTAAGGGGGATAAGTGCAACAAAAAATGATGCCTTGAAAGCATACAAACATAGAGTTTGGGATGCAATTGAAGAATTCTGTGCTTTCAACATTGTTGCTATCCCTAGGAAGTTAAATCAACATGCTGACAGGTTGGTTGCTATTGGATCTCAGTTTGACATCCCCAATAGCATTGCAAAAGAGGCAGACCAACAACACATCAAGATTATTGTCAGACCTTCAATTCCTGATAATAATACTAATTGGCAAGTGTTTGACAATGATGAGCAGATTTTGTAGTTCTTGTTTGAAGAGGATGTCTTTTCGAGACACAATCAAGAGAGGTTATCACAAAACTATGGTGATCAAGTGCTACAGCTGAAATCTAATAAGATTCCTAAAGGTCTTGTTACTTTAGAGACTATCTTCAACAAGGATGACGAAGTCAAGAGAGGTAAGGCTAGCCTGGTAGTCCAACAGGAGCATAGTGCTGAATTGGAGTTGGAACCAGGTAAGAGCATACAACTTGGGAAAATAAACACTGATTCAGAAAAGCAGGCTTATACTAAGTTATTCAAAGAATTCAGTGATGTCTTTGCCTGGTAATATGAATATCTCAGAGGATTTGATCCTGGCCTTGCTCAGCATACCATTGAATTGGAGTCTAGTGCTAAACCAGTGAGATAGAAGAAAAGGCCTGTCAATCCCAAGCTCGAGCTGCTCATGCATAAGGAGGTGCTTAAACTAATAGAAAGTGGCATCATCTATCCCATTAAGCATAACAGTTGGGTTTCCAACCTTGTTCCTGTCAGAAATAAAAATGGGGAGCTGAGATTATGTGTTGATTTCAGGGATTTGAATAGAGCCTCATTAAAAGACCGCCATCCACTACCCTCTATGGAACAAATTCTACAATGTGTCTCTGGATTCGAGAGATTCTCATTGTTGGATGGCTATTCTGGATACAATCAAATCCTGGTAAAAGAAGAGGATCAATATAAAACTGTATTTACAACCAAGTGGGGAACCATGGCTTATCAAAAGATGCCCTTTGGTTTTTCAAATGCAGGTGCCACGTTTCAAAAGGCAATGGACATGGCCTTTAAAGGCCTCATGTACAAGTTTGTATTGGTCTACCTAGATGACATAACTATCTACTCAAAGCATGCAGTAGATCACATGAGTCATTTGAGGCAGATTTTTGAAAGATGCAGAGGATTTGGGATATCCCTTAATCCCAAGAAATGTGTGTTTGTGGTCCATGAGGGAAAATTATTGGGATATGTAGTATCCAAAGAAGGAATTACAGTAGATCCTAAAAGGATTACAGCTATCTTGGAACTACTGTTACCACATCACAATAAAGGTCTCCAATCTTTCATAGGAAAGATTAACTTTGTTAGGAGATTCTTGCCTAACATTGCAGAATTACTCAAGCCTTTGACAACCATGTTGAAGAAGGGTTCTGCTTTCAGTTGGACCAAAGAAGGAAAATACTGTTAGAGTAATCTTTAGTAATTACTCCTTAGTGATTAAGTTTCTCTTAGGCAGTTTAGTTAGACTTAGGAAAGTTTCCTTTTCTGAGTTAGTTACCCGTTTAGGGTTTTGACATCCTTTATAAGGATTGTCATCTTTGTATTTCATAAGGAGTTTCATAAATCATTTATTGTTGAATATAGAATATCATTTCTGTCAACATGGTTTTTCATTCTCTAGCCTATCGGCCGCCATAGCTTCTGATTCTGTCTTCTCTCTTCTGTCTTCTTCTTCTGTGTAATGGTCTTGCATGCAGGTGATCTTGGTTGCATTGCATTTCAGCAATCTCAACATGGTATCAGAGCCACTCTGCAGCTGGCTGTTCGTTCTTGGTTGAAGCTTCGAGGGTTTGGAGGTTTCTCAGGCTTTTCCGGCATTTATCTCTGGTTCTGGGGGGTCTTTATTTTTCGGAGCTATTTGAGCTGAAAAGGACTCCGCCATTGCGTCCAGAAGGCCCGGGAGAGTCGAATTCATATAAAAGTTCGACCATTTTGGTCACCGGGGCTCTGGGAAAATTTTCTCGGCCTCCTAGGGCCGTACGGGCACGGAGATCGAGTAAAAATTATAAAAAAAATGCATGTTTTTTTGTTTTTTAAAATGGTTTATTCACCATGCACAGTTATATTGGAAAGGCGCCACCGGGGGGCCGCCACCGCCCCACCGGGGCTCGGCCACCACCGGTGGCCCTTTGTGTTTCGCGGCCCGCGCCGCCCTTTTCTTAACTCGCAGCCCCGCCGCCCATCTTCAGCGGCTCCGCCGCCCTTTTACACCGCCACCGCCATTTGCAACCCGGCGCCCGGTGCTCAGCGGCCTCCCGCCGCTCCCCTGCACTCACCGCCCCGCTCGGCCGGGTTTCTTTGCACTGCGCGGTCTACTCACCGCCCTCTGCAACACCCCGACGCCGCTCACCATGTCTGCTCCGCTCCGCTCCGGGCGGAGCCCTCTGTGCAGCCCCCGCGGGCTTCAAAGCTAAACCGCGTGGTCATATTGCAGACCACGGGCCAGCGTTAAGCCCCCGGAGCGCGCCATGCGCCCGGGGGCCCAAAATTTTAGCCCTTGGGGCCTTATTGTAGCCTTTTTTGGCAATTTTGGGGGTTATTGGCTTTTTTCTCTCTATAGGGAGCATACGGGGGTATTTTTCTGACTTCCATATACCGTCGGAAAGCTCTTTCCGAGAAATTTCCGATGGCTGAGGTTAGAGGTTTTGGTTCCACCGTTTCAATAGCGATTTTTGCTGTTGAAGTCCGATTAGCTGTTTTGCCTTCCGGGAGTCATATCTGGCTCATCCAGACTCCTTTTTCGGCAAACAAGATATCGTCGGAAAGCTGATTCTGTGTACTTTTCAGTGGTAGAGTTATTGCCTCCAGATTCTTCTCTGGGTTTTCACTCCATCGAGTTATGCAGTTTATGCCCTCTGGTGGTTTGTCTGGTTCTACAGGTCCGGGGATCTCTTCTTCTGGTTTCATTGTGCACTCTACTTTCTGACATCTGA
>MU227244.1:4653544-4710806 GCA_018584345.1 Thuja plicata
TCTATCCTTGGTATATTTTGTGCATGAGTCTGTAACTCATTGTGAGAGATAATATGCAGAGTTTTCAATTCCTGGATCAATTTGTTGAATTGTGTTAGCCTTGTCTCTTTTCTGCTTGTTTGTATGTATTTTTAGATGGTTGATGGATTGATTGTGAATGATGTTATTCCTCTTAATTAGTCCCTTCATAACATCTACTTGCAGAAGAGTATGTCTGCTTGCAGGTTGTAACTAGTGTTTCACTGCTTGAGCTGTTAATTGTGAATTTTTTTCCCTTAACTGGTTCAATCATGACCTTGTTATGAAATATTTATGCAAGCCTATACAAGAGATTTGTGTTTTACTTCCAATTCAGAGTTAGTTGACCCAGGGCTTAATCCTATGTGTGTGATGTTTTCATGTCAAATTTGGTGCATCACCTAGTAGGTAGTTTGCTTTCAGTCATTTCCCTTTTCATGCAATCCTTCTAACCCTTTTCTCCTCAAGTTTACTTTCCTGTAAGAGAAGAAAATTAAAGTGATTATCCAAGAGGAACCAGCCTAGAATCTGGAGGTCTCATCTCAGTTAGCAGAGGTCCCACAACCTAGAGATGATTCCCTTGT
The DNA here is from genome assembly GCA_018584345.1 of Thuja plicata. Taxonomy (NCBI): domain Eukaryota; kingdom Viridiplantae; phylum Streptophyta; class Pinopsida; order Cupressales; family Cupressaceae; genus Thuja; species Thuja plicata. The sequence continues at coordinate 4,654,147 of MU227244.1, forward strand.
TATACTGGATTATCAAGACCAAGAGAGCTTGAGATCAGAGGTGCAAATTCAGTGTATAACAGTAACTTTGACAACCAGGCTACTAGGGTTAGAATACTTGGGGACCACTATTTTGCCGAGCATGATATCAACAAGTTTCTCCAGGACATGGACTATCTGGGGATCCCTTCACTTACGACCAGGATTTTTAAAGTAGGCCTCTTTGATAACCTTCCATATGTGGGAACATCCTTTATTGCTGGAAAAAGTGGAATCTGAACATTAATGTTCTTGAGTTTGTCTAGGATTTCAAAGGCTTCATCATCCGTATGCTTAGAGTTCCCATTCTGCAACCTTTGTGGAAAGGGAGGTGGAGCCGGCTGGAATTTTTCTTGTAATAATGTTGGGGCTATTGGAGTGGACTCTAGAGTAGTTTGAGGAATGGGATCTTCTGGAATTACTTTAGTTATAATAGGAGGTGTTGGCAGAGTAGTGCCTAACCGTAAATAAATGTCATTAATTACGTAGGAAGGGTATTGGTTTGGGTCAACTAAAAAGACATTTTGCTGAGGTGATTGAGGCCTATTATTAGGATTCATCTGAGGCTAGGCAGGGAGTTGAGTATGCTTAGGGGGTGCTGTAGTGGAAGAAAGAGGTGGAAGAAGTGCTTTCTATTGCAGTTGTTGTGGTGGGTGCAGGAGTCCCTTCTGCTCATTTGGCCATTGTTGACCTCCTAATGATTGAGGATTTTGCTGCCAATTGCTTTATGGAGGTTGCCAATTCCCTTGGGGTTGTTTCCAATTCCCTTGGGATGGTTTCCATTGAGGACTTGGGTAAGGTTTCCACTGAGGTTGCAGATTATTCCAAGGAGGGTATTGATTATTCATAGGTGGTTGCCATTGACTACTGTAAAATGGACCATTAAAAGTAAGAGGGTCCTGAGACATACCTTGTCTTTTAGCCCATGGTGCTCATTGTGCAACAAAGAATACTTTCTCATCATCTCCTTCAATCGGCTTGTAATTAGTGGGTAGCTATGCAGTCTCTATGTTTGCAACCAACTTGCAAGGAACAATATCTCTTTTTCTGTCTACAATGTTGACAAAATTATGCGAGAATGGCTTCAACCTCCTCGTGTTTCTTTTTCACCTGCATTGTGTTCAACTAGGTGGCCATGTTATTGATAATGTATTTCTTGAAGTTAAATAGTAAATGTGTGATTTCTGTCTGAGAGGCCACAATGCCATTAGTTTTGCCCGTTGTAGACCTATATCCTCTGCACTTCTTGGATGCAAATCTTGAGTAATTAAGGAAGATTATCTTGATATCATCCCAAGTAGATTGGGTGATGTCTCCCCCAACCATAAGATCCAAGGCTTCAGTGCACCCTTCATTTATACACCGTAAAAAGATAAGTTTTTGTGACTCCCCATTGAGATGGTGGTGAGTATTTTTCTGCAAGCTAAATAAGAATCTTGACACATAATCCTCTAGACTTTCATCCTCCTTCTGTGTCATATTGAAGATGTCAACCCTCTCATATCATTTCCCCTATAATACTCTATTGATGGGACTTTGTGACCGGTCAGCCAACAGAGTGTAAGTTGTCACCGGGTACCAGGGTACCGGCCAACTTCTCCTGTAAAGGTTGTTCGGGGAATAAATTCTCCAGGCCTTCAAGCATGTGAGAGTCAGGTCTTGACAGTGCGGGAGCTAAGTTGGGAGTGTGACTATTTTTTTCTAGGGGGATAGCTGGTTTTCTTGGCTCAACTTCTCCAGAGATTTTGTTAGGTCAGGGTTTCCTGCAAGCATGCATTAGTTTACCAAATAAACTTCAAAATATAGGCCAGGGTTAGGAGTATTCATTCTACTTATAGTTATGCTAATACATTTAAAACATCAACAATGCTCTAACATGCTACACTAAATACTGAATGCATACAAAACCAGCAGTTCATACATATTCAATAGAAAGGGGAAAATAAGGTCGTTAATCTACTTAAAACATTAGAGCAAGGGACATTAGAAACATACAATACAAAAGAGTATTAACTCAGAGATCAGAAGACCAAGAAAAACATTGTGAGAATCCTTCCTTCTTCATTAATAGGTTTCTAGCATCACTGGTGCGTACAATAATGGCTACAAGGGAGCATCTATCTACTGAGAGCTTCTAAGAACTAAGGAGCATTGAGATCTGCAACTACAAGAAATGAAATGCTGAAATGCTATAGCTATGGACTGCAAAATCATCAATTCTATCAACCCTTAGAATGAAGTTAGACTTGTTATTTATACACAGATGTTTGCCCTAAAACTAACCTAACTTAACTTTACACTCAACAATAAAATACATTTTCTGGTGGCTGGTACTACCTGCACCACATTACAACAACCTCGAGAAGAGAAGAGGTTTTATAGATCAGAAAAAGAAGACAAGAGAAGAGGTATGGAAGAATCGACCTCGAGAAGAGAGCTAGAGGTAGAATAGAAGAAATCTGATCCCCCAGGGATTGAGGCTGCATGCCTCATCAATGTAAAAGTGGTTGACTATCTCCAATACACCAAGTGTTATGCTGGGGTGACGCTTTGGGAAGACCACCTGTCAAAACCATCTCTCGAGTTGACATGCCCTACTGGGGTCACCTACTTTCTGACATCCTTATTAACTACCTGATAATGACCGATCAGCTCTAGAGAGCCTAGACATGGGTCACCAAAAGAATACAAGATTTTTAGATCTGAGAGATTTTTCTCAAAGAATAATGAATACAAAAATACACCTTGCGGGTGAGTACCTCCAAAATCTAGAGAACCTTATTGCTCCTTACTATTTTTGAATGTTTCCAGGAGCTGGGCGATTCCATCCTCATCAATGTCCTTGAGGCTGGCCTGATAGTATTTGAATGCCTCCACCTGTTCGCCCAGATCTAGAGTATTTGTCTTGAATTCTGTGGCCATCTTTTCCTTTTCGTGACCTCAGAGCACCATGCATGATATTTTTTCTCTGTCCATTCCCTCCAGGGATTGGTATCGAGACTCCATTAGCTCGTCAAACTTCCCCATGACATACTCCTTCGGAGTACATGTTTTAGTACTAAAGGGATCGACTCCTGAAACCCTTGAAATAAATGCCTTGTATAAATTTAAAGAATAATCTATCTCCAGAACTTTGTCCCATAGGGCCCATACCAGTTGCTTGATTATCTCCAATGTGAGATCAAGTCTGGAGTGCTGGGTTTGGACAAATTTGGAGGAATCCTTTCCCAAAATTCTAGCCTTGATAACAATCTCTTCCCTGAGACTCATGAGTTCTCCCAACTCATCCATCTAGGCCTTGTACTGTTCGACCTCTCCTTCCCAGATGGTATTGGTAGTTATGGCCTGGTGTAGAACATTGATGGCCGCGTACAGGTACGGGAGTGTGGCCACTAGGAAACGCCAGACGTTTCCCACCTGTTCAGCCACCCAGTCATCATCTGCATGTGCTTTCTTTTTCATACTCCTTAGTGCATCTATGTCACCCTGTGGGAGTGGTGCTCTGGATGTGGAAGCTTTTGGGGGGATGGAAGTGATGTGCTACACAAGCTCTGTCAATAGCCCAACAAGATTTGTGTTCTTTTCCTTTTCTTCTTTGAATTTTTGGGCTTCCTTCTCATAGCGGGATTCTACCACCTTGGATGCTTCTTTTAGCAGGTCCAATTAGCCCTGCTTTCCCCTCTTCCCCAGAGATATCTTTGTGATTGCATAATATTCAGCCTTTGCTGTCACCGCATATGCCTTTGGGGGAGGTGTTTCTGCAACATTGTTGCAACTACCGCAACTGTGTCTCTGCTCGGCCTAGCCCAAAGGGTATGGACTGTCCAGGATTTATTTTCCTTAGGGGGATTTTGTGCTTGTGCCATCGTCTCTTCCAAAGAGAGATGGGCTTTGGCCAGTGTTGGAGCCTTCCTTTTTCTAGAATCCACCAACCATTGTGGTGGCAGGGGTGGCCTTGCTACCAGAGTTTGATCCTATAAATCCCCTCCGGGGTTCTATTGCGCGCCCCTGATGTTTTGAGTCTCTTTAGACTCTTTTATTGTATTTTCAGGACCGCCTGTATTATCCACCTTAGTAGAATTAGTTTCATCTTCCCTGGCATCTACATCCTTAGCAGCATTAGCTTCAACATCTATATCTTTGGGGTTCTGCCACTCACCTTGCTGCTGTTGCTGCTCTTTGTCAGATTCTTCTGGCAGAATATTTTCCTCCGTTGGTGTATTTTCTGGAGGTGGTAGAGGTATCTAGCCGAGATTCAATGTTTGGGATGCTGTGATCACCTCACCAAATGTTACCCTCTTTGGGGTAGGAGGCGGCTTCTGAAGCATGGCGGCTGAGATTACGGTTGCTCCCGTAGGTCCGGTTCTCTCAGCAGTTGCCGATTGCTCATTTTGAACTTGCCTTTCCTCCGTAGTGTTGGTCTATGGGACCTATATCTTAGGTACATTAGATAATTTTACCTATTCTAGCTCCTTTTCTTTTTCAATCTAGGCCTCCTGCTCTGTGGCAACTTCTTTCTCCGGGGTCTCCCCTTCCATGGGGATTACTACTTCATCTTGGGTGGCAATCTCTTCTACCGCCTTCCTGATATCCCCTTGTAGATTTATAAGTTCATCTATCTTGAATATGTCATTGAAATCATCATGTGGAGGGGAGGTCTCTAGGGGATCTTCGGGTTGATTGTCCGGCTCTGGGGAGTATGAGAAAACAATCTGTATTTCAGGGATACTGGGCATCTCAAGCTCCGGCTCCACCTTTGGCTGAGGATCAACTATTATTTTCTTCTTCCTCCTTGTTACCAATGGGGGCCTTGCATCAAACATGGATGCCCACTCTTCCTCTGCTCCGGTCCCTGCCACTTGGACTATCAGTTCTGCAAGTGAAGGAGAAGTGGAAGGGCAGATAGTTCTGACCATAATAACTGGGGTGGCCAACGGGGTGATTAAATTTTCTTTCATCTGTTGAGATTCCATCAGAGTTTGCTGCATTTGTTCCACTATGGGAACCGTAGATGGGACCTAAGAAAGGGTCCCCATTTTCCTCTTTCCTCTGTCCTTGCCCTGTGAGGAGGTTCCGGCCCCAAAAGTTGAACCCCACAGAAATGGGCCAACTTTGCGTGTTCTTTTTTAGCATGACTTTTTGAAATATGCATGACTGCACTCAATCACGTCATGGGTAATGTCCTCTATTGTTGGACCCTCCTACACATCCCAATCCCCCAGAGGGAGGGCCATCTTATCTACTCCCTTTTATTTATATTTTGGGTCCACCGTGGACCCGGTATCTGAAAAGTTTTTTGGGAACTTTTCAAGCTTGAGCCTCTTCATTATTCCCATTGTCATCTGGACGAAATTCTGGTTCAAGACTTCGAAGTTATCCTAGAAGTCTTCCAAAAAATATTCCATGTGAAACTCGTGGTGGTTTGATACCCGGGGAAGTGCCGTCTCTATTTTTCCTAGCGGATCAAAATTCTTTCGCTCTAGATAAAACTCTACCAGCCCCAGACTTTTGAGTTCACTGTCTGCCTCTTTTGCCATGGCCAGATTGCAAGAGTAGTTCCCACAAGTGATTGGGAATGGGATGTTTGTCACCTTCTTCACTGTGAAGAGGGCATGTAGTTCCAGGATTTTCCCATAGTATTCTAAAAGAATTATTTTATTCCCATAATGTTTGGGTAATAAATAGGGTTTCCTGGAGAAGGTGGTCACCTGAATGTATGTATGTTGTTGATATTGAATGTAATAATGGCCATAAGTTCTGACCAAGTCCATTGCTTCTTTGGAGAGCCGGTATCCAACATCTCGAGTAGGTGTGAGGAGGTTGTAGTAAATGAAGGCATCAATTACTTGGCAGAAGCTGAGGAAGCTAGCCTCCCATTGGATATGCTAGAAGTAATCCCATGGAGCATTCTGACCTACACTAGTTCCAAGCTCACCTGCTGTAAGTAATCCCTGGGTCACGGGGCATTGTTGTGCTAGTGCCCACAAAACATAAGATGTCATGTATAATTTGAAGGAATTGGTGACCTGGAGAAGTTGGGAGTCCACATGATTTGCAATGATAGTGGCCCAATCAAAGATTTTCTTGCCAGAGGTGATGCCCAATAAGAAATAGTACATCCATGCCGAGAATTCCTAGGCATGGGGCTATCTTAAGATCCTGCATAGTGCAATGATCCCCATCTATATGATTTCTTTAAATTATGTTTGGGAGATCTCCAACTTCATCTTTTTGAAATCTTTCCTTGGCACCTTGAGCCATTTGTTATTGAGATACTGTCAGGCCATGTGTTCTAACTTCTAAAATTCCTCCAAGGCCAAAGCTTGAGTGAGAATGGCCGCATCATCAAGTTGGGGAATCCCCAGCCCTACCTGAAAATTCATGGCATCCAAAGACACCATAGGCATTGGGTATTTGGTTGGTACTAGGGTGGAGAGCATGACAGCCCAGACGACTGTATTATAGTGTCCCGCCAAAGTGAGAATGAGCTCCGGGGCTTGCACGGAGTAGGGGAAGCAAGCAGCTTTGAGGATCCTGGAGTTGGCCACATTGATGACCAATGGATCTTCGACCATCTGTTGACTGAACATCATTTTTACTAGGGCCTACATTTAAGCCCACATTCTGACATTGGTGTCGGTGATCAACTAAATTTTGGAATCAATCTTTGATCCCACGATGATGTATCCCTTCAAATACTTCATTATCAATGGGAGTTTTTCTAGGGCCTTCTCAGCTTTTGTCCTAATGGTAGTGGTAGTGGGGAGTTATGGACTCCTGAGTGGGGATGATGCAGATGCTTCCAACATGATCGGTGAGTTTAATTCTGGCAACTTGTAAACAAGATGACCATTAGTATTTATACAAAATGAAACATTATTCTGGATTTCGGAGATCTTACCATCGCATCACATCTATGCCTGAAAGATTTGTTAGCTCACGTCAAACTCTAAAAAGATATACACATAATAAAAATGAATTAGGGAATTTGACCTCTACCCAGGCCTCCAAGGACTCCAATACATGTGATAAGAAAGAAATAAGGAGAAAATGAAGACCTGGGATCCAGAGTCTAAAAAACTAACCATTACTGACATGACCAGAAATGAGCCGTATTAGGCTGACGTGGGAGTGTCACGTAGCCATGCATTAATGGGAGTAATGGAATTAACATCGACAACTATCCAAACACATGAGGAAATGAAGGCCACTTTGGGCTGAACTTGAATGCTCACGTGGGAACTTAATCCGCCATTAAGACTGACTTGACAAAGGAGAGAGAAAATTGCCATGGCTCAAACCAGTGAGGTGCCGAGTTTGAACCAGGTAGACATCTTTTTCGAATGAGCTCCACATTTGGGGCTTCTAATGCACGGGGTGCGATGAGCTCACCACTAGATAGAATACATAATATACAAAGAATACAAATAGGGCCAAAGTGCATACGAGGGCCGAAGCATGATTTGTAGGTTGGCAAAAAATAGACATATATACAGACATATACATGAATTTACACCATTTACAAAATATACACAAGCATTTACACTACTATACAAAGATCAAAAAAGAATTTACATTTAAAATAAAACTATACAAAGGGTGGAAAACCCTCTGGCAGAGCCAACCCACCAACAGGAGGTGACAGAAAAGCCAACACAAAGATGCGGCAAAACAAAACAGAACAAAACCAGACAAACAGAAAAAACAAAAACCAAAAGCAAGAGGGCTGAAGGCCTACTTGGAAACATGGGGAATGCAAGGAAGATGAGCATGGGAGGCACTCTACAACAAGTTAACCTTCGAGAAACCATGAACAAGCACTGCAAATCACTGTTTAATCAACTACTAAGCACAGGGAACAAAATGCTTCTTGAATTGCCTTTGAATCGCTCTAATTGCTCTAAGTGTTTGATCGTGGTAAATGTGAAAATGACAGGTAACTTCTATTTATACCCTTAGGGTAAAAATGTGTTGCATTCCTTCTGCGAACCCCAAGAGAGGCAAACCTCTAGACTCTGTGCCCAGGGATTCCATGTAGCCATATCTTCTCATGAAAGAAGACATGATGACAGAGAATCCCGGAGTTCGGGATCCGGACGGCTCAAAAGAACAAACCAACTCTGGGACTGGGTCCCAGAGACAAAAAAAGACAAAAGAAAAGGAAAAAAACCCTTGCAGAAGCAAAGCCTAGAGGGAGACAAAGGAAATAAAAGAAACCAAAGGAAAGAGAAAAAGAGAAAAGGGGACCCAACATTTTACCTACAAAATATAGGGACGGGTATGCAGGGCATAACATACTCTTTATACTTTGTCAAGAATGCTATCTTCATTTCATCCCAATAATGGAAAAAATCCTACTCTAAGCCCATAAAACATCTTAATGCAGCCTCCTTGAGAGTTGCAGAAAACAATTTGACCCAATGGGCATCCGTGGTGTAGTCGTAACTACAGCAAAGGATATCAAACTCAAAGAGAAAGATATCTGGCTCTTCGGTCACTAGGCCATAGAATTTATGAAGTGCTGAATAGGGAATATTCTTGAGGTTGTGATTATCATGCTGGTCAGTAATGGGAAATGGAAAGGTAGGGGCATTTTCCATCCTGGGCAGACACTGAGGGAGACCTTGCGGTTGGTAAATGACTAGAGGCAGTGAGTTTTCTTCTTGATTATCCGGGTATTGGATTTTGAGATTGGACAAGGCTTCTGCAAATAGATTAAATTCAGGTTGCCCTTCTAGAAGGTGAAAGTTTAGTGGATCACCTTCTGAAGATGATGATGATGATGATGATGATGATACAAGAAGTTTTATAATTTCATATTCCATGAACTGACCCTCCTCTTTGTCTTCTTCCGGTACAAGGATATCTCCTAAATGGTTGTTGGGGTAGTTTAGTAAGTACCTTCCAAGAGCATCTCTTCTTCTTCTATGTATACAGATAAATGAAAGATTGTGGTGGTGGAGTGAAAGACTTTTTGATAGAAAACTCTATTTAAAAAGGATGTACATGCTTTAATTGAATGAACACAAAAATAATTTGTTCTACTAAGGTACAAAAAACCAGGTAATTACCATGACTCAAGGATTGAAAATTCTACCGAGAAGCTATCGTCCTTCATAAAAACTCATTTAATTTATCAACCTAGGGAATTATTACTTGAAACAGGCTAGAAAACTATATGCACCAAGGATTCTTACTCAGACCACGCTATGGCTTCAGAAAACAAATTGCTTTGAAAGTAAACTATTCTATAGCTGCAGGAAATGAATGCTGAAAGGAAATTAATTACAACTGCAAGAAATGAATGCTAGAAAGGAAATTTGGAAGTGAAAATGCTGAAGGAATACTACAACTTGGAAACACAAAGACTTGAAAACACAATTATAATGCTTCAACAGCTCTGCCACTTTGGTTGCAGGAAGTACTGGACTATCCTGTGGCTTTGGCTGCAGGAGCTGTGTTAACACCAGCATTATGATACCAAGATGCAGGAAAATTAAACTACATGCAAATGATTCTAACTAACTAACATAGATTCCTCACCAAGTGGGCCCCCTTGAGTGAGTATCCAAACTCAATTAAACTCAACTAAAGATCAACACTTCATCTGCTATTGATTGAAAAAGAGAATTACAAGATTCATAATAAATGTAAAACAACAGAACATAAAATATAACTGATAATGCCCTCCTTTCTCACACATGAGCAAAGCTTTATTTAAAGAAGGAAAAACATCTAACTAATAACTAATCATGCCATAGAGATAGGCAGAGCTTTTATTACAATCCTATCAAATATAAAGGGAAACTATAAAACAGGAGATAGAATTGGTCTAGGAAAGAGGAAAGAAATGCTTTTGACAACAGATCTAACTTCCCACTTTCTCTTAGATTTCTTCAAAGAATTCATTACATTGCTTCGGTCTTTGCTCGACTGCTGCCACCTTGATCACCCTAGATCCACTTGTTTTTGTTGCACTTGATGTTTCTCTATGTGAACCTACTACAAGACTGGGTCGAGCATCCAATGCATGGGTGCATTTTACTTGGTCAAGGTGATAGTTTCTATATTGATGTGCTGCACTTCAGTTGTTAGGGTAAAGACATTTATGATAATCAACACCAACATACACATGCATCATTCATGTTCAAACATCTAATTCATTCATAGAGACATAATCATAATTCTGAAGTAAATAACATAGAATATTCATCCAAGCATAACATATTAAGTGTGTTTTAACCAGAGCATAGGTCTGGTGATAACATGCAACACAATAGAAAATATGAGTATAAGTATTTGATAAAGTATAATAAAATAGGGAAAAGGTCCTAGAAAAAGCTATCCTAGGGCATCTAAAATATGACATTAATATGCCTCATCATTCTGCCCCCTACAAAGACTAATGCAAAACCTTAGGTAGTGAAACATTTATGATCTTCACAAGTACCCGAAGATCTCCTTCTTAAGTCTCACCACTCATGGAGGTGCTCACACACCATTAATATACATTTGTGTGCTCCATCTTGATCTGTTGACTCATATCAAAATTTTCATCTACCTCATTGTCTACACAACTGTATAGTGGCCACAAAATAAGAGGAGACTAAAAGGAAAGAGGGAGCCACCTCTCAGGTCGAGGTTTCCTTCCTAGATGTATGTACCACTAAAATATTTGCATCATAGCTCATAGGTTGATGAGGCTGTGAGGTTCAGCCTTCTTTAGTGCCAGTGTTAACCTATCCTACATCTGTCGTAATCCTTTTGCTACTCTGTTTCCCTCTACTAATGAGAGTTTCTCAAATGCTGCAAATATTTCTTCCCCATTTCCTAGAATCCTTTTCCTGTGAGAAGAGTCCTCCAATACATAAACTATTTCCATCCAATCACAATATAATCTATGAGGAGTACCACTTTCTGATCATAAGGGGAGCGTAACAGTTTGTTCAATTCCCCTGTATTTACTTAATTGCTCCCCATAATTTATCTTGTTTCTGAATAAGAAAGTAGATCAGATAGGTGAATATCACCAACAAATAACAATGTGTTCCAATTTGTATTGAAGGGGAAAACATAATTATGCAAGTAGAGTTCACATAACAAATTCCTAATGGCATCTGGCGATTCTTCATATGCGGCCACAAATTCCTTTGGAGAGTCTATGCTTGTGTGAAAATATCTAAGAACCCTCATTAATTTAAAAATTAGAAATTGTTCCTTTAGACACAGTGCATAGACCCTAGGAGGTGGTCTACATTCTATTAGTTATGGAATTTAGTCTGTGACTGAATCTAAATTGCCTTGCAAAAGTTGTACTTCCTACTGTTTCCTTCCTATTTCCTTTTTTAATTTATCCCTTTCCAATTCCCACATTGAATTTTCATATTGCATTTGCTTAAAGTAGTCAATGGAGATGGATTGGAGTGTTATCTGGTTCTTTCTTATTGGAGTGACCTACTTTGTTGCTACTATGACTGATTTCAGTTCATCAACTGTTAACTCATCTGGGATTGGAACTAGGGCATCATTCCCTTGATCATATTCTTACTGAGAAGAAGGTATATTGGCTGCTTCAGTGTGTTTTATCTCTGTGCATGCTGTTTCTGTATTCACTGCTTCCATGTCCATTTTCTTGGCTATAGGATCTATTTCCATCATATCCGAACACTCTGCACATGGGCTCCCTACTTGTGGTTTTTCCTTCAAAGACTCCTCAATTGGAGTATTAGGAGATGAACCAGTCATTGCAGGTGAGTCTACTTTTTCTGCTTGTTGTGTGCTCAAATGAACACTTCATCATGGAGGAGTATCAATAGATGCTGTAGGGTACTTTTGTGATGTCCTTTGCTTCTTTATAGGAATGCCTGACCATTCGCCTGGGGATGATATGGACTAGAATTATGGTGGTGAATGTTGTACTCCTCCATAAGTGCGGTACTGATCAGAGTAGAAGTGAACTGAGCTCCCTAATCTGTGACTAGTTCCCTTGGAACACCATACCTGGCAAATATTTCCTTATATAAAAACTGAGCAACCCTATTATCCCGAGCATGCTTCATAGCCCGTACTTCTACCCATTTAGTTACATAGTCAGTGAAAACCAAAATGTAAGAGTTGTCATTTGATGGGGGATTAATTGGTCCCACAAAATCTAACCCCGATTTATCAAATGGAGTGACTATTACCTGAGGGAAGAGAGGTATTTCAACTAACTTGGTTGGCATACCCGTTCGCTGACATCAATCACACTTGCGGGTGTTATTGGCTGCATCCTTATGGAGAGTTGGCTAGTAATAGCCAGTAGTGAGTATCTTCATGGGTGTCCATTTCTCTGCAAAATTGTCGCCACAGGGTTCATCATGATAGGCATGGAGGATATCATATGTCTCATCCTCTCGAATACACCTTCTTGTTAGTAAAGGTTTTTATTTCCTAGTTGGGTTATTCTTTTTCCCTTTATTCCTAGGTTTTTCCTGCACCTTTTATTAATCTTTCTTAGGTTAAATAAAGCATTCTTGGTTAATTAATCATGCTTGGTTAGGTAATAATGCTTGGTTAGGTAAGAATTCTTAGTTAGGTGAGAATTCTTGGTTAGGTGAGCTTTCTTGGTTAGGTGAGCATGCTTGGTTAGGTGAGCATGCTTACAACCACCTCTCTCCTTTCTATATAAGCTAGCTACCTAGCTTGTATTCACCATCTTTTTCTTTAGCATCCTCTTAATGCTATTTTTGCTTCAAGCATTTGCATTTATTTTGTGGAGACTAACTCTATGATGCTATTTTGATTTTAGTAATTTGCATTCATAGTTTAGATATCTATTCTTTGCATTAGTTTTATGGGTTAATAATCTTTTCAAATTCTAACATGGTATCAGAGAAGTTCTAGTGCAAAATAGATTATAGTTTCCTTATCTGGGGTCATTTTTTGGTTGCTGAGAGCATCATTTTACACTAGATCCGCATTTTCTATTCTTTTTTATGAAAAAATGTCATCTGGATTTTGTTCGCAGCACAAAAAAACCATTTGGGTTGTTGCTAGTTTTGGCATATAGATCACATATTTTTCAGGATCTGGATCAAAATGTTTCAAAATACCCCCTCACCGTTGGCAGTCAAAGATTTGAAGGCAGTTTTCAAACGCTTTGTTCTCACTCATACGGACTTTGTTTCTTGAGATTTTTTTTTTATTTGGGCTATTTTTGCATGCTCTTTGCAGTCGTGGAATATTTTATTGTTCTTGGTGCCGTGAGGTTTCAGAAATTATAGATTCTCACCCATGAATTTGAGCAGTCCCCATTTTTGGAACTTCAGAGACTCATAACTTTCTCATACAATCTCAAAATGAGGTGATTCTTTTTTATAAAGTGCATGATTTTTTGAGTAGATTTCCAAAATATTGTTATTGTGACTCGAATGTTCTTTGATTTTGTACTTTCAGTATACACCCAATTGAGAAATTTTTTTGTAAAGTATTGAGATCAAGACCACTAAGTATTATTGCTTGTGGAAGTTGTAAATGCACTAAATATAAAGTTCCAAAATAATTTTTGGTTGGGGTTTTTTAGTTGAGTGAAAAATGGGGGGGGGTTGTCTCGGTTGTGTTCTCTTCTTTTCAACATTTCTTTTCTACATATCTGCATTATGGATCAAACCACGGTAACCATATTAAATCCTTACAACTACTTTGAGTGGAAATCACACATGACAATTTACTTAAGGAAAGTTTGATTATATAGGATAATAATGGGACTTGAAATTGAACCAACATTAATTGTAGAGAAGCCAAAGTGGTTTAATAGATGTGATGAATCCTATGGAACATTGTGTTTGTCTATTTCTACTAATTTTCTCTTTCACATTGAGTCTTTGAGTTCACCAAATGAAATCTGGACAAAGCTAGAAACACTATTTGGCACACAAGATTCAATGAGGGGTCATTTGTTGGAAAATGAGCTAATTAGTTTAAGTCCAGGAAATTTTAACACAAAAAATTGAAATCACTAAGGTTGCAGTTAAAACAATATGGATTGAAAGGAAAGATGAATAATTGATTCTTAATATTCTCTCTAAGCTAAGTTCAGAATATTCTGTGTTTGTTTCTACCTTTTATGCTACTAAGGGTGCACTTGGTAAGCAATTCACCATGCCATCTTTAGATGATTTTGCTATCTCTCTCACACGGGAACAAGATAAGCTAATCTAGATGGGCACTCTTAAGTCCTCTAAGTCACATGCCTTGGCAGCTAACCAAGGCACAAAATAACAAAGAGGACAAAGTAGTAACAACAACAAGGATAAGAAACAAAAGAATAAAAAGGAGAAAAAGGATCAAATTCTAGTTTCTTCAAAAGCAACCAATGAGACCCAATCTTCTAAGGGTGATCATCTTAAGAAAGAAAAGGTCAAATGTGCCTATTGTAAGATACCTGGTCATGATGGGCATAAGTGTTTGAGGAAACAAGTGGATCATTTGACACACATTCATGAGAAGAATAATCTCAGTGTTCCTGAATCCATCAAACAAAGTTCAGAAGAGGGTTCTCACAAGGCACAAGATAACAACAGAGGGAAAGGAAAGGGTAAGGCCCTAGTTGCTATTGCTTCACAACCAGATTCATGGATTATTGACTCGGGTGTTTTGCACCACATGACTTCATCAAAAGGTAGTATTTCCTCCTTGGAGTCATGTTCTATGCCATCTATTCTTTTGGGTGATGACACTCCTGCTGAAGTGCATGGGAGAGGGTCTATTGATGTGGGAGAAGGAACATTCCATGATGTTCTTTGTGTTCCATCTTTGTCAACTAATCTCCTATCTTTTTATTAGATCACTCACACAGGCTCTGGAAAGCGGGTTGAGTTTACTCTAGACACGGTGGTAATCAATGACATGCACAATGGGTCTACAGTTGCAATGGGAAAGGCAGATCATCAGTCTAGACTGTATTACTTTTCACACTTTATTCCCGATTCTCCTTCACTTGCATTTCTCACTCTCTCAGATGAGGTGAGTCATTTGTGGCATCAAAAGTTTGGCCATTTGAACTACCGTTACTTACAACAGCTCAGTCAGCAAGACACGGTTACAGGGTTGCCTTATATTCAATTTTCTAATGGAGTTTGTCAAGGGTGCATTCTTGGCAAGCATCCTGAAGAAAAATTTGGTAAAGGAAAAGTATGGAGAGCAACAAAATTTTTGGAGCTAGTACATAGTGATTTGGCAGGATCATTTCCACATCCTTCTTTTAGCAAATCCAAATATGTCTTAACTTTCATTGATGATCTTTCCCAGTATACTTTTGTATATTTTCTCAAACAAAAGTCTGAAGTCTTCGAGTATTTTCAAGAATTCAAAGCTTTTGCAGAGAAACAAACAGGGAAACCCATCAAGGTTCTACGTACCGATAATGGGGGGGAATATGTCAATCAGAGGTTTGAGCAATTTTGCATCTCAGAAGGAATTAATCTTCAACACACAGTTCCCTACACTCCACAAAAAAATGGAGTTGCAGAAAGAAAGAATCGGTCCTTGAAGGAAATGGCCAAGTGTATGATCCACTCCAAATCATTGGCACCTCAGTATTGGGCAGAGGCCATCAAATATGCATGTTATATCCAGAATCAGGTTCCTCATCGAGCCATGAAGGGGGGTAACTACTTTTCAAGCTTGGACTAATCAAAAACCCAAAGTCAAACACTTTCGAGTGTTTGGGTCTCTTGTATGGGCCCATATTCCAGCAGAGAAATGCAAGGCTATGGATCCACAAAGTAGGCCTTGCATATTTGTTGGGTATTTAGATGGTGTCAAAGGATATAGGCTTATTCATCCTACCACACACGATATTTTTATAGAGAGGAGTGTTCATTTTGAGGAAGATACCTCCATTTCCTCTTCTATAACTTCTCCATCATCTATTCCTATAGAGAGATTGCGACTACATGATGATAGTTCTTCCAAGGGTTTTGATCCTCCTGATCCAAATGAGGAGTCTTCTTCTACTTCAAATACTGATAATGAGGATAGATCTTCCTCCTCTCTTAGTCATCATTCAGAGGATGATGATTCTCCTCTAGAATCTCCACATGCTCCAACCACAAGGCCTCGTTGGGCTCATCATACATTGGAGTCAGCAGGTGATTGGGTTGGTGATCCTTCAGATGAGAGAAGAACAAGGTCAAAGTTTGAGCAACCTCCACATCTCTTCATTGCTACAACTTTTGATCCACAATCCTTCTAGGAAGCTTCTAGAATTACCGAGTGGGATGCTACTATGCAAGAGGAATATAGTTCCTTAGAGAGGAACCATACTTGGGATTTAGTCCCTCTTCCTAAGGGAAGAAAACTTGTTCGGTGCAAGTGGATCTATCAAACAAAATTTTCTATAGATGGGTTAGTTGATAAGCATAAGGCTCACTTGGTTGCCAAAGAATTCTCCCAGGTTCCTGGGATTTACTACTCTGAGACTTTTGCACTAGTTGCCAAGATGAATTCCATTAGACTTGTCCTTTCTATTGTAGCAACACACAGATGGGAAGTTCATCAGATGGATGTGAAGAGTGATTTTCTTCACGGTGACCTTCAGGAGGAGATATATATGGAGCAACCACAAGGGTTCATCCAGGATCCTTCACTTTTTTGCCACCTTCGAAAGTCTCTCTATGGCCTTAAACAGGCCCCTCGAGCCTGATATGCGAAGATGGACTCCTTCCTTCTATTAGTTGGGTTCACTCGGTTCCATTCTAATCCAAATGTCTACATTTTGTAGCAGGATGATACTCTCACTTTCGTTGTCTTTTATGTTGATGACTTGTTGATCACAAGGAGCCACTCATCCCACATTATGGTAGTCAAAACTGCCCTTCATGATCGGTTCTTGATGTCTGACTTAGGCCTTCTCCACTACTTCTTAGGAATTGAGATCACTCAGTCACCTTCTGGTATCTTCATTGGACAACCTAAGTATGCTCTTGATATGCTCTCCAAATTTCACATGGCTGACTGTAAGTCTACACCGACTCCATTTCTATTAGGAGTCAAACTTGAGGCTTCTTGTTCTTCACCCTTGGTTGATGCTACCTTGTATGGTCAATTGGTTGGTAGCCTCATATATTTGACTCACACACGGCCTGATATTTCATATGATGTAAGCATAGTCTCTAGGTTCATGCAGGAGCCACATGAGTTGTATTGGAAAGAGGCTAAGTAGATTCTTCATTATATCCAAGGTACTCAAAGTTATGGGATACATTATGCAATGGGTGTCGATATTGACTTGATAGGATACATAGATTCAGATTGGGTAGTTGATTCTCAGGATTGCAAGTCTACTTCAGGGTATTGCTTCTCTCTTAGTTTAGGTCCAATTTGTTGGTCAAGCAAGAAGCAATCTGCTATTCTCTTTTATCCACTAAGGATGAGTATCAAGGAGGAGTTAATGTAGCTACTGAGTCCATTTGGCTTCAGAACATCCTCACTGAGTTTGGAATTCCTTTCCTAAAGCCAACAGTCATCTTTTGTGACAACCAGAGTGCCATTCAGATTTCTCGAAATTTGGTCCATCACCAATGGACCAAGCACATCGAGATTCACATGCACTACATTCGGGAGTTGATTCATGAAAAATTCATTGACCTTCAGTACTGCCAGACATCAGATCCTACAGACATCTTCTCCAAACCCTTCACTAAGAGCAAGTTCATTTACTTATGCACTTTTCTTGGGGTGCAATAGGTGTCTCCTTCTGTTGAATCTTTTTAGTTTCCTATTTTCTCTCTTTTAGAGAGGATTTTTCTCCCACTGGGTTTTCTCCTTTTCTCCAATTATGAGAGGTTTCATTGTATTTGTACATGGGTACCTAACATGGCCTCATTTTCTAGGACCCATCATCTCTACATCCACCTAAGATATGCTTAAGGGGGGGTGTTAGTGTAGGTTTTTATTTCCTAGTTGGGTTATTCTTTTCCCCTTTATTCCTAGGGTTTTCCTACACCTTTTATTAATATTTCTTAGGTTAAATAAAGCATTCTTGGTTAAGTAATCATGCTTGGTTAGGTAAGAATGCTTGGTTAGGTGAGAATTCTTAATTAGGTGAGTATTACTATAAAATTTTATTAAATAATTGTACCATCCTTAACTATAAGAACCTATAATAATATGCTCAATTAGGCCCCATTTTAGTGCTTTCGGGATTTCATGTCCTTTATGTTTGATCTAGCAACCCACCTCCTACATTTTTGGCTTCTTTTAATCCTTCCCAAACTCCCATTTAAATTTGGACCTCTTATTGGAGGAAGAGGATTCCTTGGGCATCCTCTTCTCTAGAAGAGGATGTCTTGGGCATGCTCTTCCCTGATGTTTGGCTCCAAATTTAAATTAGGGTCATGTTTAGTGGGTATTAGGGAGACTCTCCTCATTTTGGTAACCAAGCTCAATATTTTCAATCTATAAGTGAAAGTTCAAGAGCAATTCAAGCATTTGAGATCAATTTTTCAAGAATTAGACATTGTTGAAGGTAATCGTCTCCATTGTATCTAGCTACTCTCCCATGATGGCCAAGTAGAGGAGTTATCAATCAACCAACAATATCATTTTTCCATCTACATATATTCTTCCATTCATTCTTGAAGGCAAGAGACTATCAAGCATAACGACATTGAAGATCTTTAAGGAGTATTCACAAATCTATGCATCTGTAAAAGACATCCTTGATTCCACTTCATTCTAAGTCAACATACAACTAAATTTAAACAAGCATCTTCATAGACATCATGATCTCAATATCAATTTATTAAGGTATATATATTTACAAGGTAGATCTAATAGTTTCCTTTGCAAATTTAAATTCTTTACATTTATGCAATTTCAATTTCATTCAAGGTTAATTCCTAAAATTAGGTTTGACCAAGGAAAACCCCTTTCAACCCATCATTTTCCCATTTTTTGTGTGCAAGAATAGGTGACAAACCTATCATTTCCGATTGGTAAAGTACAAGACTTGAAGGACAGTCTGAAATTTAGATCATCAAAAAGTATCAAGAAGATGATGCTCTAGGCGACCCTTTCCTTGCATTTCAACTCTAGATTTAATCATAGGTTAGTACAATAGTCTGGTTACTATTTTAAAATCTCACAAGTTACTGTCTATTTTCTGTCAGTTTGTGTAATTTGTAACTTGTCAATTTTTCCTATTTTGTCTCCTACCTTGCATCATCTAATCATATTCCTAAAATATAAATTATCCTAATACATCATTGTGAAGGATCATTGCACCCACTTAGTACTTAAGTCCTACTTGAGCCCAATAGGTCATCTTCCTTCCAATTGTGCATTAGGATAGGAGGAAAATCCAATATCCCTTGTATGTTTGTCTCCCCCTTTTGCTTATTATACAATAATAAAGAAAAATTCAATTTTTTTTTTAAATTTCTTTCTTGGAATTTCCATTTCAATGATTACAATTTCTACAATTAGGCTGTAAGAGACTTAGATAACTATGGAAAAAGACCAAGCTAAGGTCTATGCATTACAATTGAAAAACTAAGCCAAATTTTGAAAGTACAATTTATGATCAATCATTATAAACTAATATCACCACTATAAACTACTGAAAAATTCATGCACTTAAAAAAGAAATTGCACCTAAAAAGGAGTCAGTATGAACCCAAATGAGGCATTGTAAGTTACAAAAATGAGATTATACAATTTTTCAAATACTTCAAATACAAAGATCAAAAACCACTTGCACCACTATGTATAACATGAAAATCTACCCCAAACAAAAAATATTGCTGAAAAAGGGAGTTTCAGTGACTAGGATATCATTGTTTGAAATTTGTCTCTGTAATTATGACGCTTGAATTACTGCCATACCTCCAAACTTCAAATGGCTATAGATTTGGCCCCTGGTGTCCAATTTGGATGAAATAAATTGAACTAAGGGTTTTTGAACCTCCTTAATGTGATGCCAACCTCTGATTTGAACTAGAAAGGTCTAATTTTTCCTTGCAATATAAATCCACAAAGAGGACTCCCCCAAAATCTACCAAAAATATGCACTCAAATCTCTCAAATGGAAAAATAATAAAAATCTATAATATTTAATACCATGTAAGGATTTACCTATAGTAACCCAAGATTGAGAGGTAAGAGAAAAAACAATAACAAAAGAGAAATGATATGATAAGAATAAATTGTATTCTCACCAAGAATGCAATACAAATCAATAAAAATATTGACTCAACTAGAATCATATTGAATATTATGTAGGATACCCCTTGGTTATAAAGCCAATATGAGTGCAAAGGAGTGAATGAGAGAATGACAAGTGTTGTTATCTTATTACATGATAATCAAGAGACACACATCATGACACACATCATGAGGCTAATGTCATGCAAGGAGTACTCACTTGACAAAGGTAGATCAAACCCCCATGACACTTTATAATGTAGTGCGAGTACAAATAGACACAAAATGTGCAAGATCCCAAGCATGCAACAGATGAAACTTTATCTCAGTGCGTTTGTAAAAAAAAATGCTATAGAAATAGATGTCTACAATGCTCAGGAATGAAAAAATCTATAGGAACATGAGTAATAGATTAAAATGAGTCATCCCATGCAAGGAAAATGATCTCAGGACCTGAAACATCCAAGATATTCACCAGATTGCAAAAATACAAAAACTTGAATAAATATACTTGGAGAAGATTCTGGAAATGAGACCCATACCAAAAGAAAGAGCACAAAACCAACTTTCCAACGATCTACAAAAGTCATAAAATGAAGTCTAGATGAGAAAGATATGGCTCTCGGAGTGCAAAAAGGAACCCTAACTTTGACTAGAAAAAAACCTTGCAAAATGGAAAAATCATAAAACAAAACTGAAAAAATTAGATCAGGCTCAAGACCAGCTTTCTGACGATATCTCATTTTCCCAAAAATGCTTCTCTTTGCTCAAGATATGAGCAAAAAACTGATGAGGACTCCAAAACAAGAAGAACTCCATGAGCTCAGCTAAATCTAGTAGAGCTCCACTAAATTTGGTGCTGCTGCTAAATATGGTAGGATTGCCAAAATTTTGGCCAAATTTGGCAGAGTGACCAAGAAAAAAAATACACCACCTCAAAAAGTGTGCCTAGAAAATGGTCATACAACAAATTGTTTTGTGCCTCAGAATGCAACTGTGTCCAAATTGGATGTGCCTTATATGAAAATAGAGGTTTTTGGGCTTTTTGAGCACAGCCGTGAGGTTCATTTGGGCCCAAAGTGCTCCAAAAACAAATCTCCCCAGATCCACAAAAATCTGAAACATAAAACCTCTTGAAAACACATATTTGAAGAACAAGGCCAAATATATCATGAAGAGAATAGGTGCACAAAGGTCTGGAGATCTGATACCATATTGGAGTTGATGAAAACTCAACCCTACAACTCCCAAGAATTACCTGCATGCAAACCTGTCACAGAAAGAGAGAAGAAAAAACTATGGAGGCCAAAAATAACAGATCGATGAAAGAGGAAACATATTGTGCAAACAATGGAGAGAAAACCCTCAGTATAGTAGCATCCTCAAACAATTATTAATTACAAAGAGATCAAACCTTATAAAGGTGATCATGAAAACCCTAAAAAGGAAAAACCTAGGTTGCAAGATAATAATTAATAAAAGAATTAATTATTATATGCTTAAAGTTTAGCTTAAGTTAACTAGAGATAATAAGTGACTTAATAATTAAATCAAAATGATTTAATTAATAACTCAAATAACTTTTTACTGTAATATGATAAGTGATGAGTCCACATAAAGTGGAAATGCTCCAAATACTCATACGTGGTCCCTAAGCAAGCTTAATTAAAGTGTAATTAGTACCTAGGTGAGAAATAACTAAGGCAAAATATGTTATTACAGCAACATGAACTAATAATATCACCTATTACCTATTTTTAACTTAACGACAAAAATAGCTTGGTAATAAGTCCAACATCCTATTAAAAGGGTGTTTTTACGATTGCCACTTTTAAAAATTAAAGATGAAATGATGTTTTGACTCAATTAAAGTATTAAAGTTTTTAATTAGAGATTTCCATGATTAACCAATTCAAAATGAAATCCATTTTTTCAATTTTGATGGGAAAAGGCAGAGTCAAAAGTGTTGTTTAACTCTACCCAAGGGAAGCTAACTTGGGTTTAAGCTCAAGTTAAAGTCAAAAGTCCTAATGTGTTCATATAGAATAAGAAAATAAGAAGTTTTTAAACCTAAATGACAACCATGACAAGAATAAAAATAGATATGGAGAAATTTTTTTTTATTTTTTTCCTGTGTGAGCAACATAGATAACTCCTTTATAACATAGGGAAGGGAGCTATGAAGATATTTACAAGCAAATGCTAAAGAATTAATAGAGGATTTTGGTGAGTGAATAAAAAATTTATTAAAGATGAAAGGAGGCCATGTATTCTTTGGTGAAAAACATGTTTAAGGAATAAATAACGCGGGCAACTAAAAGGAATAGAGAGTTTCATTGGAAAAGGATACAAAAATGTGATAAACAACAGATCTAGTGAGTGAAAGGGAAGATAAGAGAAAAAAACTCAAGTTTGAAGAAGGGTCATGGATAGAGGTAGGTTTTTTTTTCTTTTAAATACCTCTGGGAATTTAATGACAATTTTCTATGAGTTCTTGAGGATATTTACCATGATTTTCTTTGGGAAAGTTCAAAGGGCATTTTTGTTAAAATTCAAATTATGTATGATTTTTGTCTTGTGAAGTGTTTTTTTTGGATGAGTCATATTTTTATCATTATAACCAAAGCTCATCTTAGAGAAATCATGATGCATAATAGATCATGGATTAGTGAGGTGTACAGTTTCTCATTAAATAAGTACAATAATGTAAACAATCATTAAGAAAAGGGCATACACCAAGTGAAGACACAAAAAATGGAGAGCATCACAATGATATAATATTACAATGGAAAATAGGGTTTTATATAGTCATAGTTGCATTAATAAGAAGTAAGAAGGGCAATGATATATAACATAGTGCTACAAAGACTAAATCAATCAAGAAACAATGGAATTCATAGGGTCAAGGTATAGAGGAATGGGAGGACATTGGAAAATTCATGAAGATCTTCAAGGCTATCCAAAAAATATACAATGAAAATGACAAGCATACCATGTTATAAAGATACAATGGTAGTAAATATTGATCAATGAAAGACAATGACATTACTATCAAGTAACAAGATACATATCATGGTTGCACATCCAAGTGTGAAAGATTTTTTGTTGAATAAGGAATTGAATGATAAAAGGGTTGGTTGGATTACAAAAGTCATGGAATATGACATTCAAATCAAGGTAACTAAGCTAGTTAGAGGAAAAGGTATGTGTGAACAACTAGCTAGTAAGTTAGAGGAAAAAAAATGAGATGAAGATAACACTATCCTAATTCATGAAAATGCAGATCAAAGTGTTGTAGCAACACATTCCTAAGGGTGGATCTAAGAAATAAAGCATTATCTTGAAACTGGTGAGTGTCCTCAAGGCCTAAACAATGCAAAACAAAGGTATTTAAGACTCCAAGCAATTCCTTATGTTATTTTGGATGAAAATTTGTATAGGAAGGATTTTTATTGAGCCTTGTTAAGATGCATTGAATCACATCAGATTGATAAATTTCTTAAAAAATATCATGTTGGGGAAGCGAGAGGCCATTTTGCACCAATTCCTACAACTCTTAAGGTAATGAGAACTTGATATTTTTGGCCTAGTTTGTATAAGGATGCTTTTTCTTGGGTAAGAAGATGTAAAAAGTGTTTGAAATAATGGAATGGTGTGTACTAAGAGGGGAGGGGTGAATCAGTACCCTTAAAACATTTTGTCAATTAACCTTTATCCTCTATGTAATCAATTGCTTGTATTACCGACCATATCTGTTATTCTATCTTTATGCATGTAATATCAATTCATAAACTTAATTGCATGCAAAAATTCATAGAAACATTCATGAAATGTATTGACACATGACACAAGATTTGGTAACACAGAAAACCCCTGTAAGAAGGTAAAAACTGCAGTGGGGATGAAACCCACAAAACTTCACTATCTTCAAAATGGAAGGGGTCGGTCAAGGCTTACAAGTCTGACCACTTCTGATGATCTTACCCTATTAGGAGTAACATGTAGAGAGTGGTTAAGGTCTACTCTGTTAAGAGCTTTATCAACACTATTTAGTGTGCACTCGGTTAAGAGGTTTAAAAAAGGATTGTTAAATCCACCTTCTCAAAGGATTTCTTCTATTTACTACACTTGTTAGAATGTAGTCATAAATAATTATTTACCTGAGTATATACAATCTAGAATTTTTGAATACAGATCTGTTAAAGTTTATATGTATAATGCATCACCTATAGTGATTGATCAATACCTCTGTTCTTCTCGGTAGCCTTGAATCTGGTTCGTGATAACCTATTTCATCTTTTGCTGTTCTTCTGCATAAAACTCTGTATCTGATCCATAGATGTGCTCCTTGGATACAATCATCATCACACCATCTTGTTCTGATTGATTTCACATCTATTTATACATTAGATTGACTTATTTTATTTTCACGCATTACAAAGATAACTCTATGATCAAAGGTTTACAACTTGACCTTGATCTCCTAGTTTGCATGTTTACAATCAGTTAGACTGATTAAAAAAATTACAATTACATTGCTTGTCCCTCAAGAAATAATTTTAAAGATGTGCTTTAAAGCTAAATATAAAACATAAGTGTTTTATCTGACATGGAAGTCAGATCCACATTTCTCAGGATATAACTATCTCTCATAGACTGGTGCTTAGGTTGCTCTTTAGTCTTCCTGTCAGTGTTCACTGTAACCTTGTCTGTGGGTTCCTCTATTGTCTTCTCTGTCGGTTTACACTGTTGACTTCTCTATCAGGTTCCTCTGTGAAGTATGTTTTCAGTTTACACAGTGAACTGTCTGCCAGGATCCTCTGTCGGGTTCCACTATACTTAACATTTTTGGTGACCTCTCTTTACTGCTATGTTGGGTTGCACTGAAATCCTATCTTTCGGTGATCATTGTACCGATGGTTCAAATTTTTTTTTTCCTTTGCATACTAATGGAAAAATATGTCATCAATCTCCCCCTTTGACATTAGTATAAAAAATTGATATGTGCAAAACTAAAATGTTTAGTATATACACCATGTCTTCACCTTGTCAATTTTTGTCAATATGACTCCCCCTAAGTATATGCCTCGGTATAGCATATGTACATGTATATACACTTGCCTTTATACTATTTCTTCTTTTTTCTTTATTTCCCCCTTGTACCTTATCAATTCTCCCTTTATCTTCTGTCTTTGTCACATATTATTTCCCCCTTTTTTGATAATAAGGACACATGTGTTATACTTACAGTTTGTCAAAAATATGGGAATGGGAGTTTTGCATGTCTTCCATCATTTTATCCCATTTCTCTTTAAGGTTTTCAAGGGTCATGATCTCCAATGTGATCCTTGCATCCATATCATATATGCTTTCTATCACAGACCTTTCTGGGGTGGCAATCAATTATCTTGCCGATGTCATATGTTGTTGTAGTAGTGTAAGACTTGGTAGAATTAAAGCTTGAAGCTCGGTTACCTCATCTCTAAATTTTTTTTCTACCTCTAAAATCTCAAGTCAACCTTTTAGCTTCCATAATCTTTTCATAATGCTACTTGATTGCATTGTCAGTGGTTGTAAGACTCAGTGCACTAGCATTTAGATCTGCATCTATCTGTGCAATCTTTTCACTATTATTCTTAGTGAATTTCTCTATTGTGCATAACTTCTGAACTAAGGCTATAGCTTCTAAAATGATTGGATCTAATTCATTAACTAGTTCAAATAGCTTTACCTTGTTCTCAACCACTTCTTGGCTGATTTTCTTTGCTAACTTGTATTGGTACTTTTTCTCTGCTCATTCTTCTATTGCCTTCTCTGCATCCACATTCTGTGAGGTAAAGGCTTTGGTAGGAATGGTTAGTTGATCAAGTATAGTAGCATTTTAATCAATGTCAGCATCAGGTACAATCTACATAAGTATTTCTTTGGTTGTCTCTAGTACCTGAGTATTCTTTATCTCCTTCTTGAGTTTGTCATGGATGGCTTTCCTTTTACAAAGTTTTGCATACTTTGTAATTGTGTCTGGATCCAATGTCCTTGGATCACAGGATGGTATTTCAATAATCTCATCCAATGTAACTTGATTCTTATTCTTTTTATTCTTCTTCTTGGAAAGAGTTGTGGAGGGATCTGTATGCAGTACCATAGCAAGTTCCTTTGCTTGGTTTGATGTGCTTGGTGAAGGCTTTGGAGTATGTGTGCCTTTGTTCTACTGCTCAGTGTGTACTTGTCAGTTGGGAGTGTAAATATCCACATCAACCTTTTCTTTCTCTGCAATATATCCTTTGGTATCCTTAGGAGTGGCATCACCTTGCTTCTCTTCTTCACCATTATCTATTTTCTCTCCATCTGTTTCCTTCGGTTCTCCATCTGTTACATTTTGTTCATCAGTTGTGTTTTTCTGTTCCTCTTCACCCTTATCCTTGAGTATGCTTGCATCAAGCTTGGGTGACTTCTCCTTTTCTAAGATGATATTGATAGCTTGTATCAATAGTGGCATTTGGCCTAGTATGTTAACCTATGGAGCATCCTCTATTGTGTCCTATTCCTTGGGCTGATTGGAGGTAACTGTAACATCTTCATCTGCCTTAACTTCATCGGTAGGATCCTTAGTTATATCTATTATTGTCACATCTTGATTTGTGACATCTGTTGTTTCTTGTCATGACTGCAAAATCTGAGGTATGTCATCCATTTCTTTACTAGATTCTATGTTCAATTCAACTGAATTGACATCCTCAACATCATTTATCAGAATGTGCTCTAGGTTTGGTGTAGCCTGATTCTCTTCATTATGAGGCTTGTCGGTAAGAGCTAATACTCTCTTGGGGCTTGTATCCTTTTTGGGTACATCAAGTATTGTCCTCCAAGCATCCTCACTTTCCTTGTCAAGCTCAATGAAGTTCCCTTGTAGCACTTTGTAAGCTCTTAATTTTGCTGAGAACTTCTTTGAATGTAACTTCTTCATTTCATCAATCTCTTCCATTTTGGACTCGAGTGACATAAAATAAACTAGGGATCATTCCCTTATCTATATTTTAGAATTAAATGCAAATGTCCACCTTGTCGATAAGTTGTCATAAAGTTCTTGTGGCATCATCTTGTCAAACTGTAATGATACATACTTGAATTTGATCATGGATTGAATGATTGCATCTTCAATCTTTTTCTGATCATCAGGTGATAAGGTTAGCCATTGTCTAACCTTAGGATGTGATCTGCCACTTTGTTTTCTATTATTGTAGCTATTTCTTCAATTTTTTGTGCAACTTTATTCTTTGCAGGTTGGAGTTTCTCACTCTCATCTTGCTCAGTGTCTTCCTTATATTCTTTGCTTCTGATAACTCTCCTCCTTCTCTTGGGTTCTAAAGTTTTCCCTGTTTGAGGCTTCCTCTTGTAATTCCTCACCTATCCTTTCTTAACTGGTGAAGAACTTACATCTTTAGTTGTCTGACTCCTTGTTCGAGATGCATTAGTAGTTCTTGGTTTCTTAAGGCATGGTGCATCTGACTCTATTGATTTAGAGTCGTTCACTTTTTCACCTTCACCGATGGGTGACTGGCCCTCAGTTTCTTCAATTTTTTTTGTTTCTTCTTCATTGACCGATAACTTTTTCTCAAGTGCTTTGACCATTTTGGTCTTCTTTCTGTCGATCTTGTTTACAACTAGGTCTATCTTTATTCTTTCCTTAGCCTCTTCATAGGTTCCAAACCTTGGTAAAGATTTGTCTAATGGTTCATTTAACAATGCTTCAATAGCATTGGTGGCTTGATATATGTTGATCTCACATTCAAGTGGGGCTAACCATGCTATCCTCGGTACAACTGGTTTGATCAAGGTGGTATCGGTGTCCACCATAAAACAAATATCAGTCTTATATTTTTCTACCAGTTGTTTTGGTATCCTCATTCTTTTCTGCATTATCCTTGAATCCAGTGAAGTATTCATCCATAACTAATACAAAGTTTTCATCTAGTGACTTAATGAATTTATTGATTTGAATTGTCACTGGTCGGGTAGTATCCCAGCTGACATTACTGATAGATGGAAAGAAGTCTTGGAAGTAGAAAAATATGCACATTAAGCGTGATCTAAACTTACATGAATTGGACTTTGTAGACCTAATTGACCTCATGTTCTCTTCTAACTTCTTCATTAGAGGCTCGGATAGATCCAACTATAATACTTTCTTTACAATCTTGTGTGCAGTGTCTACTGCTCCGGATGCAATACTATTCATCCTGCTGGCTTGGAATATCTTGTATCCCAACACACAAGCTCCAAATTTTAGTTCTAGATCTTTGATGGAATTTACCTTCAATCCTCTACCATCCCATTCTTGACCTATCATCTTCTTAATCTCAGGACGAGAAGGGTGTTTAAGTGCCTTGGCCTTGTCAGTTATAGGATAATTGGTCACAATGTGTATCACATCCTTGGTGATTGGTTTTGGCTCATCTAGCCACATCTTTTGGTCATGCACTCTACTTAGCACTATCCTAATCTAATCGGTCTTAAATTCCTTCAGGAACATTAGGGAATTTGTCAGTGCTTTGACCTCTATGTGTTTGTGCTCTTCTTTAGTGGTTCCATCAGTGCAAAGCTTCTTGTAAGCTTTCTTGATCTCAAGATCTCCTATCTTGGAGATCTTACAATGGATGTATGTCTTGACATATTCTATGAGTAAAACCCTAGGTAGAATGCCAGAGAATGCTCCATCATCATCAGGTTGTGAGGAAACCTCTGGACAAAACTTGTAATGTGGCTCCTCACAAGGCATTATTGATCAGTTTGACCTTGTTTTCCTTGGCATGCTTGATCTTGGTTGCACGGGATGTGGTTGCCATGCTTTCTAAAATTTAGGGCTTTTCCTATAAAACAAACTGTGAGATCAGTGTTTTAAGTTACTTACTTAACCTACTGTAGCTTCTAGTGATCTGTATGAATGTCATGAATCTGTGTGTGAGTCTCTCTACAATTTGGTCACTTTGCACTCTGCTTCTTTGCTCTAAATCGCTGGTGAGTGAAATGAGCTCTCTGTCATCCTTTTATAGATGATGCCCTAAGTGGTGTCATTAATGCTTCAACCACTTCTCAATGTTTGAAGACTTTGTCGCTCGAGAAACACACAAACTTCATTCTTGGTGAGAACGTGATGCTCGGGGTAGGTGTCAACTCATTTGACTTTTGACATGTTTACCGACGGATCTCGGTATACAGTGAAGACGATAATGTCTTTTTACATGATTATTGACGATGCTCAATTTACACTAGCAAATGCACTTTTGTATATTCATCAACAATTCTTGGTAGGCATTGACAATTCAGATTTTATGTTTCCACCGATGATTTTTGGTATGTATTGACCGACGAGATTGACTTCTCAAATTCATAACAAGTAATACCATAGTGAATCTTTACTTATGCTAATTTGGCATATTATCAATGTATAATGGAACTGATGTAAGATATAACTTGGTATAGTGCAGTTCCATACTTACTTGTTCTTCTTAGGTGGGGGTGGTGATATCACCAGATCCATTGGATGCGTTGTCACCAATTGCATTGCTCAGTCTAGCATCATCTGTGTTTGTATCTTTCCTCCTCATTTTGTTTCTCATTTTCCTTCAATGGTATTTCCATTAGAAAAAGTGCTTGTCTCTGTCACTCGGTCTCTGCAGTCTTTGCTTAGATGATCGACCCTATGATAGTGTAAGCATGCTATTGTCTAGGTTCTAGAATTTCTTGTCCATTTCCTCATGCAGTTTGCAGCTATGTGACCAAATCTACCACATGCTATACAATTTTCCCATGTATTGTAATCCCAAACATATGAGTTACCGACTCTTTTTGGTTGATAAGGATTTTCTTGATCTTTTGGATTCCGTGCTTGCCTTTTCTTTTTCCTGTGCCCATGCATTTTGCAAGAAGGACAATACTTTTCCATGTAGGTTTCCTTCTTTGGTTCTTTCACCTTAGATTTACATTCATATGATTTATTTCCTTTCTTGTTATAGTTATAACAATTTCCTATGAATGTATATTTGGATTTAGGAATACCTTTCATTTTGCTACTACAAACATTTGATGTGTGGCCTGGTTTTCCACAGTGATTGCATGACTGCTTCCTTGGTCTTGTATTTGTGTAGACATCTTTGTGATCAGCTTGGTATGGTGATTCTCCATGCTTGGTATACCCTAGTTTGGTATTGTTGTTGACTCTTCTTTGTCCATACAGAAAATCATCCATCCTTTTTGTACTTTCCTCAGCTCTCTTAATCATATCCTTGTGATGTTTCTGAATTCTTACTTCATGCTTTGGTTTTTCATTTTCTTCTCTTAGTTAACCAATAGCTTCTATTTTCTCAATGAGTTCTATGTTCATTCGGTTTTCCTCCTGACTCATAAGAATAATCTGATTGGTGATCTCATGATGGTGTTTAGTAAGTCTTTGTATTTTTGACTCTCTCTCTTGTAGCTTCTCAGTGATCTTCCTCCTGTCATCAATGGCTACTGTTCTTTCTTGTTCATCTTGTCTAGCATTGTTCATGACATCAATCATCCTTACCATTTGTGTCTCTTGACCAATCTGCAGTATCTTTACTTTCTCTATCAGATGTTGATTTCTTTCATTTAGACTTGTGATGCTTCCTTCAAATGTGTCTGATGCTTTGCTAGATGTAGATCCTAATGCCTCAAACAAATTAGGTATCTCTTCTTCATGAAAGCCTATTTCACTACAATGAGATTTCATAACCTTTATTTCATCCAGTAGTTCTCTCATCTTGATTCTTGCTGCTTTGTATTTCTCATAGAAGATCTATATTTCTAACTTCTGATTCTCAATATCTTTGTCTAATTTATAGCTTTCCATTGTATGATCTTTTCTTTCAAGTATTTAAACTTTTCCAAATAAGAGATCTAGCTCTGATACCAATTGTTGGAAATAATGGAATGGTGTGTACTGAGAGGGGAGGGGTGAATCCATACCTTTAAAATTTTTTGTCAATTAACCTTTATCCTCTATGTAATCAATTGCTTGTATTAATGAACATATTTGTTATTCTATCTTTATGCATGTAATATCAATTCATAAACTTAATTGCATGAAAACATTCATGAAGTGTATTGACACATGACACAAGATTTGGTAACACAAAAAACCCCTGTTAAAAGGTAAAAACTACGGTGGGGATGAAACCCAGAAAATGTCACTATCTGCAGAATGGAAGGGGCCGGTCAAGGCTTACAAGTTTGATCACTTATGATGATCTTACCCTATTAGGAGTAACATGTAGAGACTGGTTAAGGTCTACTCTATTAAGAGCTTTAGCAACACTGTTTAGTGTGCACTCAGTTAAGAGGTTTACAAAAGGATTGTTAAATCCACCTTCTCAAAGGATTTCTTCTATTTTCTACACTTGTAAGAATGTAGTCAAAAATACTTATTGACCTGAGTATATGCAATCTAGAATTGCTGAATACAGATCCATTAAATTTTGCATGTATAATGTATCACCTATAGTGATTGATCAATACCTCTATTTTGCTTGGTAGCCTTGAATCTTGTTCTTGATAACCTATTTCATCTTTTTCTGTTCTTCTACATAAAACTCTGTCTTTGCTCCATAGATGTTCTCCTCAGCTACAATAATCATCACACCATCTTGTTTTGATTGATTCCACATCTATTTATACATTAGATTGACCTATTTTAGTTTCATGCATTACAAAGATAACTCTATGATCTAAGGTTTACAACTTGACCTTGATCTCCTAGTTTGCATGTTTACAATCAGTTAGACTGATTAAAACAATTACAATTACATTGCTTGTCCCTCAAGATATGGTTTTAAAGACATGATTTAAAGCTAAATATAAAACATAAGTGTTTTATTTGACGTGGAAGTTAGATCCACATTTCTTAGGATATAACTGTCTCTCGGTAGACTGGTGCTTAGGTTTCTCTTTAGTCTGCCTGTCAGTGTTCACTATAACCTTGTCTATCAGGTTCCTCTATTGTCTGCTCTATCAGTTTACATTGTTGACTGCTTTTTCGGGTTCCTTTGTCAGGTTCCAATTTGAAACAACAACATAAAATAAGTATTTTTTGTTGGGGAAAACCCTGTTAAGGGGAAAACCCCAATGAGAATTAACACCCACAAATAATGCACTAAAAATATTATATCCTTATTAGAAGATCTAGCTCTATTAGGAGCTGATTATTACATCTAGTAAAAAGTCCTTGTAAAAGGATAGACCCTATTAGGATTCCTTTCAACCCTATTAGGATTTGAATGAAATGATGAGCTCACTGCCCAAGAACACTGCTCAAATGTGAAGGTTAAACGCACCTTTTGGATTCACTATCCAAAAAAAAGTATAGAAGTATACTAATAGAAATGAACTGACTGATAGAAACTTTCCTTGCCTATAAAGTTCCAATGAAGTGCATCAAAAATATAATAACTTCTCTACATCAGCATAAATCACATCCACATGCTTGCAACATCCAACAACATCATACTTTTACAACAAGACATTACTTTCCTTTATACATGATACAATAAGCAATTAGGTCATCCTGTTAAGAATTACCCAATGCACAAAAACTTACATATCCCATTTCTAAGATACACACGATACCTTAAAAAAATAAATAAAAAAAATAAATCATAATTAATGCACCAAGATCCATAAATCACAATCACCATCCATTAAACACGCTACCACTTTGTAATCGGCTCCAAATAGGTCTTCGCAAGTCCACATGCCACAACTGACATCACCAACAATCTAGTCACCCAAGAATCACAAACAATGGTCTATCATGTGTATTCTAACATGCCTTAGGCTCACATTCCATAACTCATGCTCGCATATGATTTATCCCAAAAAATCAGAGACCATCTCTATCATAATCCTTTGTCATTGCTCTATAATCAGTCTTCACCAAAATAGTTGTAACTCATGCAAATAACTATATATAATCCAACGAACTTAGAAAAAAGGTATACATACTTCCTTCTACTCAAATCCATGCTCGCATACTATGAAACACCATGCACTATCCATACATAACTATCAATCTCGCCTATGCCTGTGATAACCAGTCTTTCTGAGACTTCCAACTGAAACATATGTTGACATCAATGACAAAAAATGAATGTCAACACCGAACCAAAAAAAATTACAACAATCTCCCCCTTTGAAATTGATGGAAACATATGAGAAAAAAAATCAACCCAAAAGTACCCATCTCAATACAACTTTCTCAATATCCTCTTCACAACTGTGAGACCTACCTTAGATTGTCATAGTTTTACTGTTTTATTTCTATGCTTTCAGTGATTATGTGCTTAGACATACTTTGACTATTGAGAATATTATGTATTTGAGGATATATTAAAGCCTATATCATATATTTAGTACCTAGTTATGTAATCATGGTACACTCGAGATACTTTATATTTTGATTCCATTTTAGTTTATGATGATGTCATATATGAGAATAATTGTGTGGATACAATTATGATAGAAATTGGTTTAGGAAACCGATGATATATTTATTTAATTCAAACGTAGATATAGTTTATATGCAATATAGTATTGATGATGTATTATATTTCCATATCATGATTATTTTTGACATACTGATGTGTGCAATGAGTGTGCAAGGATAGTCGACCATGGATCTAAATCGGGGACCTAGAGTTGGAACCTATGTTATATTCCATAAATTTTAAGGTCCTATTTATACAAAGAAACATGAAACTCATTGTATAAGTTGTTTATTTGTGAATGTGGTTTTTATGTGTGTATTTAAATTAGTTAAAGTAAATGTGATTAAGCCATGTCATTTGTTTATTGAAATTGTGCCAATTTTGACAATTGTTGTAATTAAGTGTTGACATGGATAGTTAGTGTGACAAAGATAGGTGTAGGGTTAACTAGGGGTTACCTTAGTGTAGTACCCAAGCCTAACAAAGGTTAGGAAGTTTCTGGATATTCTACTTGGCCTAGAAATTCGTGGGTAAACTTTAGGTAGAGTTTAGGAGGGTCTTTTATGCTCCTAGAAGGTAACCAGGGTCAATTTTAGCTACCCAAATTGGTACCATAGGGGTTAGGGGTTATTTTCAACCCATTAAGAGCCTTAAAGCTCAATTATGACTCCCCTAAAGTCTCCTTTTCAAAATTGAGCGAATTTAAAGAGTTGTGTGGTTCTGGTTAACCTCTCTTTTCTTTCCAAGTTGGTTGTTGTAGAATTGGAAGAGTTGTGTGGTTTTGGTTAAAATGTATCTGGATCTCATCTTTTGTAATTATATATATATTTTTCTTCTCAATTTAATTTTGAATGCATATTCAATATTCTCTGTCATTATATCTGTTTGTCAAGATTGTTCTTGTCTCTATTTCTATCTATATGATTAAGCCAATTCATATTGTTGTTTGTGGCAATGAAAATTCTTTATTTTGTTATGCTCGACGACTTTGTTGTTCGCTGACTCTATTATTAGTGTAGCATTTTTTTTTGGAGCCAACTTGGGCCTTGTTTACATCATTCCTCAGTGCTGTGTATTCTAGTTTTATTCCATCCAATTCCCCGTTTGATTTAGTGCGGATTTCTTTTGCCAATTCCAG
This sequence comes from Thuja plicata, assembly GCA_018584345.1. Lineage (NCBI taxonomy): Eukaryota > Viridiplantae > Streptophyta > Pinopsida > Cupressales > Cupressaceae > Thuja > Thuja plicata. The sequence continues at coordinate 4,688,992 of MU227244.1, forward strand.
ATTTTGCTGCAACCTTTTGGTATTGGATTGAATGTTGTTTTTTCAAAATTTTATCATACACATTTCCCTTGTCTTATTCCCCCAATGTATTGAATTTTATTTGGTTTAAAAGACTGGTTTATATCTTATTTATTTGGTACTTTTTTCTAGTGCTTGAGTGTTGAATTTGGGGCTGCTTTCCTCTGTAAATATAGGCATCAATTTTCTTTATTTTATGGTGTTGTTTTAATTTTGTTTTGGCATGCATTCTATTTTCTTTATTTGAGAAATCATTTCTTTTCCTTGCCGTCAATATGGCAGATTTGATCATTGTTGTTTATGGATCTTACTGTATTCTTTTCTTAATATTTGCCGCCTTGGCATGAACATGCATTGTAAACTTTTGTTTATAACTTTTTTTGTGTTATGACCATATGTTTGTGGGGCATTATCTATACTGAAATGTTACATCCAGTATGTATTTTTCTTGTTATGATGCATGAGTAATTTCCAATTGGGATGTTTTACCAGTTTAGGATTGTTGTTTCATTTAATTTATTTCTTTGCTAGTTAACTATTAGTTTTGGACTTTGTTTAATAAAATGACACATGAAACTTTGTTTATAAGAAGCAATATTATGAGAAAATATGTAATTTCAGATATAATATTGAGAGAAATTGTTTATCTAAATATGTTTAGGGTAGGTGAATTGAAAAAAAGGGGGTAACCTTTGATATAAAATGTTTATTAGAATCATTAAATGAAATAGCTATTTTTTCATTTTTCATTAAACTTAAATTATTATAGAAAAGTTGATTTAAAGGTTTATATAATTGTTAAATCTATGATATTTCAAGTATTATTGTGAGGATTATGTTGTAATTGTGTAAATGGAAGGTTCTTTCCTATGCAATTATTTAATTATACTTGGGTGTTTCTGTCATACCATAAGTAGGGTTGGTTGATGAATGTTGATTTTGACATATTTTTATTTGTTGAAAACATTTGTAGATGTCATAAGTTGTGTGGCCTATGATGTTAAGCCTTAATTATGAATATGACTTATGGTAATTCTTTATTTTTGGAGAATATTATAGATGTAATAAGTTGTGTGGCCTATGATGTTAAGTCTTAATTATGGATATGACTTATGGTAAGATTGGCATGCTTATGTGGATTGGTGTTTTGATATATTTTTGTCATTGATTTTGGAGATTTATGGTGAAATAGATTTATGATTGGAGGCATGATGATTTTATTTATGTTAGATTGGATCCATGAGTGGGGGTTAAACTTGGCCTTTTTAAGGAAATTATGGTTCAGAGGATTTTAGTTGTATGAAAATTGTATCCTCTTGGTATGTTTATTGGAAACCCTTTTGTTAATTTGTTGGATTCGTATGATTTTTTCTCATACCACTTGGGATTTTATGTTTTGGGGATTTTCTAGGAGCATAGCTTGGAGGGTGGCTCACAATGGGGGTCGGGGCCCAAAGTGGTCATTCCAGGGTAACCCATTGTGGAGTTTTAATCAAGTTAAAACATAATAAAATAATTTGGGTTGGGATATGCATTAACAAGATAATTGAAATATCTTGCCCATGGCCTTGAGTGTTTGTATAGACCAATAATTGGTTGGAGAAGGCCTAGCCATCTATTGGATGTTGATCTAGAAAATAATACCTTGTGCTCATGAACGGTTGTCGGTATCACATAAGTTCCACATGGGGTCTGGCAAGGGGGATAGAGACCACCAGGGTAACCCAGGAGTGGAAGCTATGTGATGAGACCTGTCAACATGTGTTCTAGGATTCCCTCATGTCAGTTTTAGATTCACCTCTGGTATATGATATTTTTTGTGTTGTAACCCATGTGTATCTTAATATTAATTTCTTTGGATTTATTAGATTTATTTATGATTCACGTGTATATATTTGCATGCTACTTGTGTTTTGTGTGTGGACCTCAAGTCTACCTCCTAGCTCAGAGGAGTGGACCAAAAGGTTCCACAAGGTTGGGTGGTGAATATTTTTCCATCGAGGTTCATGATTTTGGTCTGTAGCTCTTGAATGATCTCTGCGGAATTTTGGCTTCTTCTTTGTATCTTGTTGACAACTTCTTGATAAATGATTATTATTGTAAAGTTTATCATATGATGTAAAGGATTTGATCATTGTAAACATATGCTTGTAAGTGATTGTAAATTTTTATACATGTGTTGATTATCATTGAGATGTATCATTAGATGGATTATGTACCTAGTTATTATCATTATGTACTCATTTAGACTCTTGATGGATTTATGAATTAATTTATTAGATGTTGCTCTGATAATCTAATGCTTAAATTTTACGATTGAGTTTCATACTTGAATATGCATTGCTAAGTAGCGACGTCAGGGAACCTAAGAGGATATTATATGTTGTAATGTTAATGTTAGATCAAGGACTATACATCACACTTAAATATTTCGTAGAATCACAAGGAGAGTCATCAAGGAATAGAAAATAGGAGCAAGGTCAAACTTTTGTACAAGTAAAAATTAAAGTTATTTCACAGTGTAGTTTATCTAAAATTAATATAACATATACTAATACTATATATATTTAAGTGGGATTTCACTATTGACGATAGTTGACAAACAAAGTGAAGTTTATCGTACTACTATTTCGTCAATTGAGTTTGACTTAGATTTGATGGTATACATGCTTAAATATTTTTATCATATGCATAATATACAATATAAATTCCTTTATAATGGGAGAGTTAATTTTCAAACTCAAGAGAAGGTATCCAATGTGTTCACCCCACAAAGCTAAGTTAAATTAAACTTTAATTTCACTTTGAGAGGGAATCTAAGGGGTTTTGTGTAGGTTATTTTATACAACATGAAAAATGAGAGATAATCAAAGCTACTTTAAAATCTAAGTTACACATGATTCCCACTCCTTAATATTAGGACCAGATTAATATAGTGGCCAACCTTCCTATGGGGTTTTGGAATCATATACTAAGGTAATAGAAATTAATCAAAAAAATAATCAATTCAAGGAAGAAGAAATAAATATTTTGATTGCACTCCAATCATGAGCATCTAAGATACTTTATCTTCTAGAATATAGGATGATTTATATAAGTTGCCATCAAAATTAGTAGCAATCACACATGGTGATTATCCCTCAAATATTGGCTTGTGGTCAATGTGATAGATGTTTTAGCATTCATGCCTTTGTAAGCCACGAAGCCCTTTGCCATATTTAAAAATTGGCATGATGTAGACAAACTTTTGGTTGAAGAAAATTTATGATATTGTTTTTGTATACTCATACCATCTATGAATAGGTAGATCCTATCCTTCACAGGAATGAAGTAATTCTAAGGGAAAACCAATAATAAGGAGAATTTGTTGCTTGAGGAAAATTAGAGATAATTATTAATTCGCTAAGAAAGATATAATAATATTTCAAAATAAAATCATAATCGAGTGTTTAAATCAAAAGACATATGAGGAGTGGTGACTCTTCGAGAAATTAACCTATTTAAAAGAGAAACCAATCAAGGATAAGAGAACATCATTGAGAATATAGTTTATATTATATTGTATTATTAGATATCATATGTCTATTATAATGACACCTTTCAAGGCCTTATTTGGTTATGATGATTTATCCATTGTGATTTGGTCATGACAAATAGAGAAGTACAAGAGGCAAAAGATCTATTCAATCAAAGCCAAGAAATTTTGAAGTCTCTCAAGGAAAACCTATAGAGAGCATAAATAAACAAAAGTTATATGCTAATAAATATTGACAATGTGAATGGTCAGAATAGGAGATATGATCTTTCTAAGGTTACAAACTTATAGATAATTTTCCTTAAAGATGAGTGGAGAATAGAAGTTTCAAAACTATGATTCTATGGACCTTACAATATCATACAACATATTGGGGAGGTTTCATATGAATTGAAAATAAAGTAGATTGGCTAGGTTCTCCTGACATTGGATTTCTACCATTGTTTGAAGAATTTGAAGGTCTTTACGGCACCAATATAGTAAGTACTAATAAATTTCCCATTTATGAGATTGATCATGGGTGGGGAAGGCCATTGAAACATGTGCATGTTGCATACATGAATGAACTTGGATCCATGGAAGGTGAAGTATACTTCTCTCCACTCACCTTTCTTGAGATCAAATGGATACCTTCATTTGTTCTCTCATTGATATTTTTAATCTGAGAGAAATGATAAAGGATTTTCTCTTCCTTTTCTCCAATTAAGTATTTTTTTTTTAAATTCAACTAATTTATATTTAGTATTTCAATTTAAGTGAAAAAGTATGATAGACAACAACTATTTTAGTAGAATTTATTTAACTTTAACCAAGGCTTAAATTTGACGGCTATGTAGTGGATTTTAGGAAATTGTATTGTAAACTATAATTAAAATTATGATAATTAAAGGATTTCTCTTATCATTATGATATTTTATTCATTTTTTCTTTATTATCTATTTTTTTTCCTTCTAATGAATTATTCTTGGCATGGACATTATAAGGATTTAAACCTCTTCTTTTAGTTCAATCAATTCAATTTTTTATACACATGTAAATTATATGGCTAACCTACTTGCTCATCAAAGATCTTGATTTAATTATGGTAACAATTGCAATAGGGTTAAATGAGGGTTATAATTAAGGTTAAAATTACCTCTCAATTACCATAATAATTATAGTAGGATTCAATAAGGGTTACAACTATGGTTCAAATAGGGTTAGCATTATGGTTGTATGAAATTTAGATAAGTTCGGGTTAGAATTAGACTTAGGCATCTATTATGATTAAGCTTTAGTTAAGGGTTTCATTAGGGCCGGGGTAATATATATGCTTAACATTAGAGTTCAATTTGGGTTATGGTAAAATTATGGTATCAATTAAAATTGAGTGTTAGGACTATAACTCAATTTGAGTTACAAATCAATTATGGTTAGGGTTTAAATAAGGTTACAAATGAATATAGGGTAGAAATTATTATACATTTAGGGTAAGGCTTTGTGATAAGCCATAGAGTTCCATAAAAATTACTTTTAGTTTAGGGAAATGAGTTTTTTTAATAATAATATTCTTATTTTTTTCCATCAATGGATAGATTCCTATGAATTTAAAATTCACTGCATTCTTCTTCAATAATTCCACTTTAGAATCCAAAAGCTCATATGGGATGCAAATATAATTTAAATTATCTTTATCAACTTCTATATTCACATTTCAAGTATAATTATTCTCCCTAGATCCTTCACATGGGACCAAGTCTTATCCATATTTTATTGATTTATTTCTTTACTTCAAAATATATTTATTACACTACAAATATTTCCATTCTTCGTCAAGGAGACTCAAGATTCCTTCTCTATACATCAAATCCATTATATCTCTCCTTCCCCTTATTTTCTTCCCTCATTGTGTAGATTGCCCCTATTTTGTACATATAATGTTAAGGACATAGTATATATGAAAACATTATTACAAATTTTAACAACCCCTCATTTTTTGTTTCCTTAAGTGCATCTTTTCATTACAAAAGCTATTAAACTATCCTAGTACTGAAGAAAATAAATTATGCATAAAAGTATCAATTTAATGCACATGTAATGTACATAATTTATTAGCTTAACATAACAAGAGGAGAATCATCAACAATGATTGATTCATATAAGTAGCTCATTAGTTTAACACATCAAACACCTTTACCCTTATTATGTAATAATTTTTATCTAACTCATATATTTTATTAATGTTATAAGGCATTGAGAGGGGGGGGGGGGGTTAAATCAGTGCAACTACAGATATATAAAATCTTTTCATCAACTTCCAAAGTTACCAACATGCAAAGCTAAATATAACATAAAAGCATAACAAAGCATGCATCCATGAAATCAACACAAATACACCAATATTTAAATGTGGAAACCCTTGTTAGAGGGAAATACCAAGGTGAGAATTACCACCCACAAATATCACCAGTGCACAAATTAGATCTTCCCTGTTAGGAGCATAACATCACCCTGTTAGGGGTATACCCAGTTGAGAGTATCTCTAGCCCGGTTAGGAGCTATTACAAAGTTCTATTATGAACTACCCTATTAAGGGATTTGAAACTAATGAGAGTAACCCTGTTAAAGGATTTAGTTTTCAGACCTATTAGGATCTTGCATACCCTGTTAGGAGTAACCTTGTTAAGGATTTTGATCACAAGCCAGTTAGGACTTGCCTTGAGAATGAGCTCAAATAAAAATGATCTCAAAGTAGCACACTGTGCTTGATGGACCCACTTCACCATTACTCAAATCACTTATCTTCTCATACAAACATCCACTTCAACAAATACAATCATCAAATCAATAACAACCTCAATCACAACAAATTTTTTCTTCTTCAATTTCATCTCTTATAAACACTTTTAGGTTGGTGGAATAACCCTAAAATGTGCTACCTGAGTTGGCCTCCAAATCTGAATCAAAATTAATAAGAAACCTCTCCAACATAGGAAATTGTAAAGTTCAAGGTCGACCCTCAACAATTCAACACTTAAAATGATCTGTCTTTGACTTTGACTTCACTGCTGAATCAATTTATCCAATTGAGTAGACCGGTTTGACTGTTCACTTTTCTTACTGATATTACTCGTGTTTGCCTCAAATATTTGCCTATACATTGAATCTTCTTATGAAATCATAGATGTAGGAAAAACTAATTTTTTAGATGCTTCCCATCTGATCACATCATCTGAATCCTCAAAATTATCATCGTAGACTAAATTTATCAAGACTGACTGTGTTATCACCGGTACATTGGATACTTAGACAAATTCTTGTAATCACCTTTATCACTGGTTTATCTGATTCAATCAACCTAGAAGACCTATTTATAGAAATGAAAACAATAAAAATCCTACTACATGATCTAAGATATGATCATCTTCATCATATGCCAACAATCTCCCCCTTTGGCATTGATGACAACACTTAGGAAAAATTGCTAAGTGTATAACTATTAAAATCAATTCCATAACTTCTTAGGATAACTCCCCCTAAGGTAATTACAAACAAATCATGCAATCTACTATATATGTACTGAACCCTCTTACATATACATAGAATTTTTTTTTCACCTCTATACTACTCCCCCTTTGACAATAATGACAAAGGTATTACAAAGATAACAAAAATTCAAAATTTTATTAATAGAGTGGCATATACCTATTACAATCCACTGAACACATCTACAAAATTAGCCTTTTGTTGGTTTACAGTTTGTCTACTTTAAATTTGATTTATATAATGACTCTTGAAAATACCCAATGCTGGCTATCGTAGAACAAAAAGTAACCACAGACTGGGTCAATGGTAGGAATTTATCAATGAATCTTGAATTGGAAGGTACAATATCCCTTATGTGAAAGATGTACAATGAATTTTTTCTTTCAGTTTTTAGGGGTATGCTCTTAACCAGAGAGCAGAAGAGGTTCAACCAAGTTTCTCAAAGCTTCAAACAACTCATGCAATGAATAGGGACTTACTCAATGACATGCAATCTAAAATGCGGACTATTATGTAGTGCAGGATGAATGCAAACTACCATCTACTAGTAGAGATGAAGAAAGAAAGTGTAACAATGCAATTCTTGGATTGCTAAGATTGTGAAACTTTGGCAATACCCAGATTATCTCAATCTCACTCTCTATTAACCCTCTTCTCAAATCCTTATGCAAGAAATAATCTATTGAAACTAAGATGTGCAATGAAATGAAAATAGAGTACTTATGTTGAAGATAGTAAATATACAATCCACTGAATGAAAATAACAAAAAACTGGTTCATTACTATTCATTCAATTTCCAATATTAGCATCCTTCTTCAAAACATCACACAACTAACTAAGATGAACAACAAAAATTGCTTCAAACTCAGAGTCGCACATAGTAGTCCCAGCTATAGGGGTTTGCCCATAGTAATTTTTGCCGATCTTATTTACTTTATAGAGATTTACATATATAGGTCTTCTCCAAAATGACCCATTTCAATAATGATTGCCTCCTTAAAATATTTTGAGAGGAACATTCTAATAATAAACCTGGTCGGTTATAAAAACTGACAAAGATGACAAAATGCCAAAAATGGCTACAATATACAAAAGTTGAGAAGATGACACAGGTCAATAGATTCTATGCCATCTTCTATGTAATGAATTTTCCTCTGTAAGCCTTCATTGCATCCGTTACCTTGCCCAAATCCTGAGCATTCAAAATGATTATATTTTCAGCTCGGATCATCCAAAAATCATGCATCTCTGTCAGTTCATCCAACCTAGCAATTCAGGATTGGAGCTTCTCCGATTCCTTTTTGATCACAGCATCTATCATGGAGAGCTCACTGATTCTTGACACTTGGAAGTTAGCTAGATCCGCAATCTCATCTATGAAAGAAAGAAACTTAGCTTTCATTCACCCTGTATTCACCAACTTGTTACTTTCAGAAACTTGAGATTTCGTGTGTAATACTTTCAAAAACTCAAATAGTTTATCCATCTCCTTTTGCACTAACTTAACCATAGTTTTGATTTCATTTGCTGATCTGTTTGAGTTCTCAACCATGAACTCTAGAGACTACCTCCAGTGAAATAATGGCTCTTGTCTGGTTTCAAGGATACCATTAGAGATTGCAACACTAGTCTTCATGTCAATCACCTCCTGCAAGGTGGCTAACTGCTCTATCAATCCAGTGGATGCATTATAGATGGTCTCCTGGTGTTTTGATGCTGTATCCTTCAATTTGTCTGCATCAAGTATAATATTACCCAAATTCTCAATGACAATGGGGCCTTGAACCTTCATCACTTCTATCCATGCTCTGCCAATTTGACCAAACTATCTCTCTTGCTGTAGCTTCAGTAGCAAGTTCTGATTCTCCTCTGCATTAGGATCAAACTGAGCAGATGAAGTGGTGCCAAGAGTAGATTTAATATAATCTACTAGCTCCTTATTTTTAGACTTCCTTGTCTGCTCAAAGTTCTTCTAACCTATCCTCAATCCGCTCATTGGTGGTTTTCCAGATATTCACCATCGAGTCATGCACTGGCACCCCTAGGTCCACAGTTTTAATCTGGAAATCTTAAGCTGAAAGTTCATGAAACTTTCCTTCTTTCTATGGCTCTACTATTTCCATTAGCATATGCTGGTCATGGAATCATGGGAAAGTGCCACCATGGAATTTTTCTTCTTCTCTTTCTTTTCCAGTGGCTGAGATGAGGTTTTCTTAAGGATCAGGTCCTTTGAAGAAATGGACTCCTCATGTCATTTCTTCTTCTTCTCAATGGTTTCCTCCAACCATGAGTCTGTAGATAGCACCTTAATTGTAGACTGGAGAGCTGTAGGCTCAAACAAATTCTAGGCAATTGAAGGAGTCTACTTGTCTTGTGGTGGAACATGGAAGGAGGAAACCTTAGTCACTGAAAGGGCTAGAGTATTTACCGGCTAAGAGGAATCCTAACCATCCATGGGATTTGTGTCATCCAAGGTGATAATTAGACTTGGTGAGGTAGGCTTGGTCACAAGAACCTCTTATTATTTCTTCTTTTCCTTTTCCTTATCTTCTTCCTTCTCCTCTTCATTTCTAATTTTTGGGAGTGAACCATCTCCGTAGGTTAGAGTGATGGGAACATTCTTTTCCAGGGGATGGTCACCTCCTTGCCCTACAAATTGCACTGCACCTGCTGAAACTGATGATGCCATAGAAGAAGTGACTCCTGAAGATGATTTCTCAGCTCCTGAAGTCATTCCTCTAGAGTTGCTATCACAATACACATCTTCTGAAGATGATTTCTCAGCTCTTGAAGTCATTCCTCTGGAGCGGATTTCATTGAACATAGATGCAGAAGAACTGGAGTTGATATCACAATACACATCTTTTGCCAGAATGTCGAAAGCAGATTGGATTAGGGATTTATCAATCATTAGCAAAATAGACTGATCTGGGAACATGATTTTCTTTGTTGTTGGGTCGTATTTCTCTATACATTCTCTAACAAGCTCAAGAGCTTGAACGTCCATTGGAAACCCCACAGCTTCTACCAGACCACTGTCCTTAAGCTTCTGTGTAATAGGGTGAACTGGATGAGAATTCAATCTTCTGTGCAAATTTATGAGATCAAAAAATCTTAGAGATGTGTCAGAGAATTATTTTAATTCACTTTCAATACCAATTAATCTTTCATAATGAGAAGCTTTAACAACCATTTACTGAAAAACTGAGAACATGAGTGAAGACAAATGACTTGTTAATAACAAATGGTGAGCAACAATCGATGGCAAATGCTTAATAAATAGCTGCTAAGATCCAAACGTTGGCACCACATGAATGACAATAAGGTGACCTAATGGACACAACAATAGGATTAGTATTTAATTTTTGATTATCAATGACTATTTGAAATTCCTGTTTCGGAGAAAATAACAGCCCCAAAATTCTCAAACCTACACTTACTTTATGTTCATTTGCAGCTAGCTAAAACAAATCTTTAGTCTTGCAGAAAATGAACACATTTTCCTTCTGATGCTAAAATGAATGAACATTAGACCATTTTACCTTGTGCAGAAAAGGAATATAAGAGGATACTTTTCCCGTAAGCCTATTTCCTTTATTTTAGAAAAGTATCCCGACGGCTTCACCTTTTATCCTTTGCACATCTAGACAACTTCTTTTCCGTCGGGGGCGCTTAACTTCTTATTTTCTCTTTTCACTTGCATTGGGGTTGCACCTCTAAGACCAACTTCTCTGGAAACTGCATGATCATTTCCACTACTCTGCAACTTGATATCTCTGAGAGTTGAAAAACTCTTTTTACGAATAAAAGCTTTATCAATCACTTATATAAACACATTTTTATCTTCCAAAAAAACATATTGAGCATTATAGATCCGAGGGTGACTACTTCTCATTCAAAAGATGCTATGACAACCCATTCCCAACATACCTAAATCACCTAAACACCAGATGAAGCAGAAAGATTGAAAACCCGCTAGGCTCAAATAGGCAAGGCAAATAATTTATCTAATAAGCATATTAGGGAAGGGTTTCAAGATGAATGAGAAGTAGATCACCAAAGAAAAATTTTACCCCCTAGGACCTTTAGACCCTTAGACTAAAATTTGGCAACAACTGGCTTCGACTGGGGACTTAGACATGCCAATGTCTGAGAATGGACCCAGAGTCTCTGGTTTCACACAACAAGACCGACAGGAAAAACAACGGGCAGAAAAAACTAAAGCACACAACAGGAAAGGAAACTAAACTAAACCAAGACTAAGAAAGCAGGAAAGAAAGTAGGAGAAATGCAAAGCAAACCTACCTACACTAACACTAGCCTACAGGGATTACCTGCTTTCACTTGAGTATTTGGTAGAGCTTCAGATCCTGGCCATTATAGGAGAATGGCAGAATCTCTCCAGAAGGATATACTAGAATAAAGGAATTATTCTGGTTCACCTATATAATATTGAATGGTCCTTTCCAAAGCGAGTCAAACTTATGATGCTTTCCTTTGGACTCATTCCTTTTATCCCACAGTAGGACCAAGTCACCTTGCATAAAATTTCTTGGTCTGGCTTTCTTACCAAAGAATTGTTTTAGTCTCCTTTGATGATCAGTGATGTGGTCAACAAGCTTTTCCAATTCTTCCTCCAACTTGGTCAGATACATGATTCATTTCTCCAGACCATTTTGAAAAATTGGATCTTCAATTACCTGCTGCAACCTACAAATGGATAACTCCAGCGGAAGTGGGAGACTAGGTTCAATTTCGTAAACTGGCTCAAAAGGGGATATCCTGATAGCTCATTTAGGTGTTATCCTATCTGCCCATAGAGCTTCATGCAATTTCTTGTTCCAATCCTTTTGACTTTCTGAAACTAGTTTCTTCATTATGTTAATAAGGTTCTTGTTGCTTGACTCAGCCTGACCATTACCCTGAGGGAAATAATCAGATGAGTGACTAAGATGAACACTGTTGTTGTAGAAGAACTCTGTAATATCTGATGAAGAGAAATATGCAGCATTGTCCATCACTAGCTTCAATGGCACTCCAAACCTTACCAAGATATTCTCTTTGATAAATTCACAGACCACCTCAGATGTAGTTTTCTTGGTATGCTTAGCCTCAACCCACTTGGTAAAGTAATCCATGGTAGTTATGACATATAAGTGACCCATAGAAGAGGGAGGATTTATCAGACCAATGAAATCAAGCCCCCATTGCTGAAAGGGACCCTCAACTACAACCGGCTTTAATGGGAGAGCAACCAACTAAGGCTTACTAGAAAACATACAACATTTATCACACTTAGCCACCCAATTGTAGGAATATTTAAATATGCCAGGATAGTAGTAACACTGCCTCAAGATTTTATATGTAGTGATTGTGGATGAGAAGTGTCCACCACACACTTCATTATGGAATGCCTGGAGCAATCTCTCTTGTTGTGACCTGTCCACACACCTTAAAAAAGTTCCATCTATTGCCCTCTTATATAACTGGTCATCATAAATGACATACTTGGATGCTTTAGTCTTCAAATCTCTTCTCTGTTTGTATGTCAATCCCTCTGGGAAATCTCCATAAGTAAGGAAATAGGCCAAGTTTGAAAACCAGGGATCAAGAAGACTAACCATTAACACCTTCGGAGAATCCTCCTCTTGAGCTATTTCTTTATTTTTTGCCATTATTTTACACAAGTCATTTCCTCTGACCAGCTTTGTTGGCTTAAGTTCAATATCATACTCCTGTACCTTTTCTATTCATGCACATCTAGTATTACATCCTATTTCTTGTTGTGTCAGGACACTCTTAACAGCAGAATCAGGAACATAAATAACAGAATGAGAATGTAATACATAGAATCTAAATTTTTTTAGTGCCCTTACCACCTCATATGCATGCTTTTCCATCTAAGAATATCTCAGTTCATGATCCTTGAGTGGAGTGCTCATGAATGCAATAGGCCCCTGAACTCCTTCATTGTTCTCTTGCATCAAGATAACACACAATGTATGAGCTGATAAGTAACAGTACAATATGAAGTCCTTGGTATAATCCGGATGCACCAAAACAGGTGCTTTGGCTATAGCATGCTTGATTAAATCAAAGGCCTTCTTCCCAGAGTCATTCCACTTGAAACTTTGACTACCCTTCATCATATCAATTATGCATTTTGTAATCTCGAAAAAGTCAGGAACGAACTGCCTGAGAAAATTTACCTTCCCAAAGAACGATCTTGTTCCAGATTTGCTTGCTGATAGGTTCAATTTTTGGATGGCCTTCACATTCTTAGGGTTAATTTAGATTCCTTCGTGGGAGACAATATGACCTAGCAGTTTACTTTCGGTGACACATAAAATAGACTTCTTGGGATTAAGAGAGATGCCATGCTCTCTGCATCTTTTTAGCACCTTCTCAAGATATTTCAAATGATCTTCTCTCTTCTTAGAGAAGACTGTTAAATCATCCAAGTATATAACTATTATTCTATCTCGGAGGTCTGCAAATGAAGAGTTCACTTCCCTCTGGAAGGTAGCTCCAACATTGATAAGCCCGAAGGGCATTCTATTATAAGAAAACGTTCCCCAAGGAGTGGTGAACACTATCTTATACTTATCTTCTGGGTCCACCTCAATTTGGTTAAAACCTGAGAAACTATCCAACATGGACATCATTTCAGATCTAGCAACTATTTGCAGTATGTGACCCATGTTGGGCAAGACGTAGTTATCCTTTAGAGAAGCCTAGTTTAGATTCTGGAAATCTACAAAAATTTTGATTTCTCTGTTCTTCTTTCGGATGGGCACGATGTTGTCTATCCATGTAGAGTGATGTATGGGGTAGATTTTTGCCTCTAAAATCTTATGAACTTCCCTAAAAATGGCATATGAAACCTTAGGATTGTAGTTTCGTTGCTTCTGCCGGAAAGGGACAGCTTCAAGCTTGAGAGGGATCGTGTGCCTGAACTCTCCATTCTAAAAAGTTTTGGGGTCTTCATAGCCCCAATAAAACACATCCTTATACTAGGAGAGTAGGTGTTTAGCCTTTTCTCTCTCCTTTTTTGTGCAACAACTACCAATATTTATCATCTCAGGTTTATTTTCATTGCATATGTTCATTCCCTCGAAATCCCCTGAGGTACCACCTTTCCTGTCTCTTTCTTTTCTAATATATGCATCATGTATATCAAATTTTTTTCAAGGGAGATTAGGTGTTGAGGAATTTTGTTACCTTTTAACTGTTCTTCTCCAAGCTCCAATTGCTTCTTGCTATCTAGAGAGAGATCCTTGTAGGTACTAGAACTTCCATCAAAATATTGATCACTGAACTAATCTGATCCTTCCATGAAAGCTATCTTCTTGTCACTAATGAAGACTTGCCAGATATCCACATTACCTGGGACATTCGGTCTGAAGAGAACTTCAAATTTGTATTGCTTATCTCCTAAATATGGATGCGGGAAGAGAAGTGAAGCTGAGGTGGCCAACAAATCTGCTCTATTGGAACATCCTGGATTGAAAAGGCATCAAATTCCTCTATCTCATCCCAGAATATGTTCTTATAACTCTACAATCTTGCATTTTTCACTGCGTACTGTGCTCAAACTTGCCTCACTATCAAATCTCCACCACCGAGCACTTTAAGGATTTTTACCCCTCTTTACTTTGCAGCAGCAATGCCTAGCAATAGAGCTTCATATTCCACCATGTTATTAGTATTTTTAAACTATAATTTATAAGAAAGTTGTATCATGTCTCCTTTCAAGGGAATAAGAACTACGCCAGCTCCCAATCCTACAGTAGCACAACTACCATCAAACTCTGAGGTCCAGATATCCTGGCTATTAGTAATTTCTGGCTTTTCATCTTGATGCTTGAAATCTGAAAACAATATATAGTTGCCAAATTCCATCTCCTGGTAGAGGATTTGTGCCTTAGGGTTATCAGACTTCATTACTGTGAATTTGGCCTTTTCCTCAGGCTCCAGCTTTATCTTCTTAGTACCCATCAAGATTATAGCATGGGACCAGTCCATCTTGATTTATCCACCTATGTCTCTGCAAAAACTTCTACTTAGAAACATACTGTAGCTGGTCGGAATATCGGCTACCAGGATGGTTAGCTTCATCCTCTTTGCAGGGTGTGCGGCCAATGCAACTTGTGCATCCTTTACCTGACCTAGGAGTGGAACTTGTGTAGCATCCATTGAATAACAATGACTAAAGGTTTTGGTGAGGGTCAATCCAAGGGCTTTAGCAACGGAGGCGGGCATGACATTATCGAAGGCTCCAGAGTAAATAATACAGTTGCTTAGTTTATGACCATTAACAAATAGAGAGACATAGAATGGGTCAGGCTTCTAGCCAGAAGCAGTGGCTAAGATTGAAGAATCTTCTTCTTGAAAGATCAAGGGAATGATGGGTTCTTCATCATTTAAAGGGCCACTACTAGGGGGTTCATCACTAATAGGAGAATTTAAATTAGGTTGCATTCTAGAATTAACATCATTTTTACAGTAATCTACAAGATTTTGAAGTTTAGAAGGATGAATTTTTAAATATTCTAAGGGAGACACTTGGATTCTAGCATCCTTGTAGTATTGAATTATATCAAAGGAAGACAGAGACTTACCATTTGTTTTGGACTTCGAGTGATCCTTCTTCCAAGATGAAGATGTAGAAGCTCTGGGTGCACCAGCTGAAGGACCAGGTGTAATGTTCCGGGGAGGAAAAGAGTTTCCTGGATTTTTGTCTCTTTGACTTCCTGTTTCCATTACCATTTGAATTCCATCCATGGTGGCAAAGTAATCACCTCCGACTTTGGAATCATATTCATACTCCAAAAAGATATTACCGGAGTTGCCATGGGGAGCAGAATCTTCTTCACTTTCAAGATATTCAATAGTTAGCTCATTGCTTGAAGCTAGCTATCTATATCTATTCATCTCAGGACAATTATTACCATCATGGTCAGGTCTTAGATGAAAAATACACATATTATGCTTTTTAGCTGCCTCAATGGTGAGCTTTTATTGAGCTGGTGACAACTGTAACTATTTACCTTCATGTTGTTTTCTGGGAATATCTTGGTAAGGCTGCTAGAAGGATGGGGTAGACTTTCCCATTTTCTACTTAAGGGAAATCATCTCATTAGACAATTTCTGAAGCATTGCCTCAGTATTTCTGGTTACACCGGAAGTAGAGCTTGTGGAGGCACCACTCTGTACTTCTCGCTTCCATTTCCCGGTAGCTATGAGGTCATCCTCTAACTCAATTGCTAGAGTCTAAGCGGCTTATAGATTAGCCACATGCACTCGTCTGATTTGGAAACTAATGTCAGGAGGCATGGAACTGATAAAGAACATCTTCTGGTTGTCAGTTGTAGGCCTGCTAGCAGCGGGGATCCTGTTAGCCAGCTTGTTAAACCTTGTAATAAAATCCCTCATAGGAACACTAGGTTCTTTCTTTATCTGAGTGAGCTGAGTCAAAAGTGTGTGCTCATCTTCCATACTTTTATAGCAAGCTTCAAAGTGGTTCTTCATATCATTCCAACTAGTTATGCATCCTGTAGGGAGATGTTGAAACCAGTCAGCAAAATTTTCTATTAAAGTCTCTACAAACATTCTTACTGCCACATCTTCGTGTTGAGGGTTTACAATGCTGCATGCAAAAAAGAAGGCTGATATATGCTCATCAGTAGATACTTTCATGTCTCCATTGAACTTGGGAAAGTTCTTTCGGGAAGATTGAGGTAAGTTGTTATTATCTCCTAGTTGAAGAGGCCCAATGGAATTACCCCAAGGGACACCAATTGAAACAGGGAGGGTTACTGACATAGCCTAAAAATTTATATTGGTAGGAGCAACTACTCCATGAAGAGTGAGGGCATTACACAATAACGGGGTAGTATTATGGACGACAGCAGGTATAGAAGAATGGCTACAAAAACCTAGTTCATTAATATTCATTCAATATCCAATATTAGCATCCTTCTTCAAAACATCACACAACTAACTAAGATAAACAACAAAAATCACTTCAAACTCAGAGTCACACACAGTAGTCCTGGCTATAGGGGTTTGCCCAAAGTAATTTTTGCCGATCTTATTTACTTTACAGAGATTTACATATATAGGTCTTCTCCAAAATGACCCATTTCAATAATTATTGACTCTTTACAATATTTTGAGAGGAACATTTTAATAATAAACCTGGCCGGTTACAAAAACTGACAAAGCTGACAAAATGCCAAAAATGGCTACAATATACAAAAGTTGGGAAGATGACACAGATCAAAAAATTCTATGCCATCTTCTACGTAACGACTTTTCCTTTGTAAACCTTCATTGCATCCGTTACCTTTCCCAAATCTTGAGCATTCAGAATGATTATATTGCTAGCTTGGATCATCCAAAAATCATGCATCTCTGTCAGTTCATCCAACTTGGCAATCCAGGATTGGCGCTTCTCTGATTCCTTTTTGATCATAGCATCTATCGTGGAGAGCTCACTGATTCTTGACACTTGGAAGTTAGCCGGATCCACAATCTCATCTATGAAAGTAAGAAACTTAGCTTTTATTCGCTCTGTATTCACTAACTTGTCACTTTTGGAAACTTGAGATTCTGTGTGCAATACTTTCAAAAACTCAAACAGTTTATCCATCTCGTTTTGCACTAACTTAACCATAGTTTTGAGTTCATTTGCTGATTTGTTTGAGTTCTCAACCATGAACTCCAGAGACAACCTCCAGTGAAATAATGGCTCCTGTCTCATTTTGAGGATACCATTAGAGATTGCAACACTAGTCTTCATGTCAATCACCTCCTGCAAGGTGGCTAACTGCTCTGTCAATCTAGTGGATGCATTATAGATGGTCTCCTGGTGTTTTGATGCTATATCCTTCAATTTGTCTGCATCAGGTAGAAGGTTCCCAAAATTCTTAATGACAATGGGGCCTTGAACCTTCATTGCTTCTATCCATGCTCTGCCAATTTGACCAAACTGTCTCTCTTGCTGCAGCTTCAGTAGCAAGTTCTTATTCTCCTTTGCATTAGGATCAAACTGAGCAGATGAAGTAGTGCCAAGAGAAGATTTAATATACTCTACTAGCTCCTCAATTCCAGACTTGAGGACTTCCTTTTCTTCTTGGAGTTCTTCTAACCTGTTCTCAATCCGCTCATTGGCGGTTTTCTAGATATTCACCATCGAGTCATGCACTGGCACCCCTAGGTCCAGAGTTTTAGTCTGGAAATATTGAGCTGAATGTTCATGAAACTTTCCTTCTTTCTGTGGCTCTACTATTTCCATTAGCATATGCCCAGTCGTGGAATCATGGGAAAGTGCCGCCACAGACTTTTGCTTCTTCACTTTCTTTGTTGGTGGCAGAGATGAGGTTTCCTTAAGGATCAGGTCCTTTGAAGAAATGACCTCCTCATTTTTTTTCGTCTTCTTCTCAATGGTTTCCTCCAACCATGAGTCTATGGATAGTACCTTAATTATAGACTGGAGAGCCGTATGATCAAATAGATTCTGGGCAATTGGAGGATTCTTCTTGTCTTGTGGTGGAACATGGAAGGAGGCAACCTTAGTCACCAAAAGGGCTAGAGTATTTACTATATGACAGGAATCTTGACCATCCATGGGATTTGTGTCATCCAAGGTGATAAGTGGACTTGGTGAGGGAGGATTGGTCACAAGCACCTCTTGTTCTTTCTTCTTTTCCTTTTCCTTATCTTCTTCCTTCTCCTCTTCATTTCCAATGTTTGGGAGAAAACCATCTCCGCAGTTTGGAGTGATGGTCCAACATTATTTTCTGGGGGCTGGTCACCTCCTTACTCAGCGGATTGGCTGCACCTGCTGAAACTAATGGCGCCACAGAAGAAGTGATTGCTGAAGATGTTTTCTCAGCTCCTAAAGTCTTTCCTCTGGATGATCCTACACATGAAGTTCTTTTTCATCATGCTTTGGTCCATTCTACCCATTTGTCAGTTCTCTTGATAATGCCCCTCATGAGAAGCTCCAATGAATCAATCACTGGACCAGTTGGTGGAGAGGAAGAAATGGGCAACACCTTGATCTAGTTGTAGGATGAGGGATGCATGAAGAGGCTGTCATCTACAAGATTAGATACATCAACATCATTATTATACATTGCAATTTCATCCAAAGTTAAACGAGACCACAATTTTTCCCGTGTTTGATACTCAATAAAACACTCGACCTAGAAATCATCAATGTCTGGGACATGTCTGTAGGCATGTCTGAGCTTCAAGTGATCTCTAACAAAACCCATAGGATCATATTGAGGCCTAAGAACCTCATAATCAAGTAGCTTGATCTTATCCTCAAAACTCTTTACCAAATTCTGGGCATCAGATCTGGATGCACAGGAATATGGACCAACCACTACAGGGAAGGAAATTCTGGCGATCTTCTTCACAGTTGAACACAGAGTGTTCACTTCCAATATCTACTAGCAAAGCTCTACCAGGACCACCTTATCTTCAGGATACCAGGGCAATCTCTTAGGAAATCTGGAGAAGGCTCCTATCTGAAGATAAGAGAAACTCAGAAATTGGATGAAAGAGCATCGATACTGATTGATTTCCAAGATGGCCTCTAGCGAGAATCTTCTCTTTGGGTAACCTTGAAGTTCTAACAGATTCTCATTGTGAATGCATCATTCACAATAGTATATTCCTCAAAGCTTTGATGCAATTGCAGATTCGGGTAGAACTCTTATATTTTGGTGTTGTTGTCAAAGTTCTGGATTGCTGGTAAGTCGAGCCACAGGTGCTGAGTCGCTAGAGCATAGATCAAGTAAGAAGACATGTAGAACTATTTGAATCCTTGACAAGAACTCATCCAGGATGCTAGCTTCTCACACAGGATTTCTTCCCAATCAATGAACATATTTTCTCCATAGACAACTTGAACAAGAAAGAAATTATGTTCAACGAGATCCAAGATCTCGGGTTTTACGTCCAATCTGGTCAACATGTCCAGAATATCAATAATTTCCCTCTTTAGGGTTGTTCCAAAGAGAATCTTTAGCATCTTACTTTTCATTGATTGAGGGGTCTAGAACTAGATCTTCTGCATGTCTTCCCTCCTTAGAGTCTTCTTTTCATTGAACATAGACGTAGAAGAACCGAAGTCGACATTGCAATACATGTATTTCACCGAAATGCCAAAAGTGGATTGGATTAGGGCTTTATCAATCATTAGCAAAATAGATTGATCTGGGAATAGGATTTTCTTTGTCGCTAGGTAGTATTTCTCTATATATTCTTTGACGAGCTCAGGAGCTTGAACTACCATTGGAAACCCCACAGCTTCTACCAGACCACTGTCCTTAAGCTTCTGTGTAATAGGGTGAACTGGATGAGAATTCAATCTTCTGTGCAAATCTCCGAGATCAAAGAATCTTAGAGATGTGTCAGAGAATTCTTTCAATTCACTTTCAATACCAATTAATCTGTCGTAACCAGAAGCTTTAACATTCATTTACTAAAAAATAGAGAACATGAGTGAAGACAAATGGCTTGTTAATCAAAAATAGTGAGCAGTAATCGATGGAAAATGCTTAAGAAATAGCCGCTAAGATCCAAACATTGGCGCCACATGAATGAAAATAAGGTGACCTAACAGACGCAACAACAAGATTAGCATTTAATTTTTGTTTATCAATAGCTATTTGAAATTCCTGTTTCGGAGAAAATAAGGGCCCCAAAATCCTCAAACCTACACTTAACTTTATGTTCATTTGCCACTAGCTGAAACAAATCTTTAGTCTTGCAGAAAATGAACACACTTTCCTTCTGATGCCGAAATGAATGAACATTAGACCATTTTACCTTGTGCAAAAAAGGAATATAAGAGGATACTTTTCCCGTAATCCTGTTTCCTTTATTCTGGAAAAGTATCTCGACGGCTTCACCTTTTATCCTTTGCACATCTAGACAACTTCTTTTCCATCGGGGGCACTTAACTTTTTATTTTCTCTTTTCACTTGCGTTGAGGTTGCACCTCTGAGACCAACTTCTCTGGAAACTGCATGATCACTGCCACTACTCCGCAACTTGATATCTCTAAGAGTTGAAAAACTCTTTTTATGAATAAAAGCTTTATCAATCACTTATATCAACACATGTTTATCTTACAAAAAAACATATTGATCATTACAGATTCGAGGGTGACTACTTCTTGTAACCACCTAAATTTGGTCTGTCGCAACTATGGACCCTATTTACCCTAAGTGTGATCATACCCTCGATTATGTCCAAACGACCCTGTTACTGCTTGGCATAATCAATTTAATGTCCTAGGTGATTTTTATCATTGATTTATATTTATAGCCATATAATTCAAATCAATTTCGACCAATCAAATCAAACCAAAATCGAACATGGCTATAGTATTTAATTATAAAGGAATTAAATAAATCCCAAAATCAAATACCCACTTGCAAAATAACCCATTCTTCTAGCCTATTTAATTTAATCAAATATGGCTATAGTCCCCTAATTATTAAAAAGCAATTAAATTGTTTAAATAATTAATTCCTATATTTCTAAATGAATTAAATAAGTTTATTTCATTTATTAATATTCCCCTAAGCCCCAACCTAACCCATCTCAACCACTTCTACCCTGGGTTCTAACCCTTCTCAACCCATTCACCCATGCTAATCTAATCCTAATCCTAAATTCTACTCTAACCCACCTCCTAATGTTGTCACATTC
>MU227244.1:4736749-4750038 GCA_018584345.1 Thuja plicata
CTTTCATTAATGTCTTATTAATGAAGATGCCTTAAGCCTATGTCTCTCCCATGCCTTATTAATGCCTTGGGCATTAATGGCTCTTACATATTCATTTATGAGTCTCTTAATTCATAAATGAACCTTGCCCCCTCTCTCTCTCCCCCATTCTTCTATAAATAGAAGCCTGTTTTGAGAGCAAATAAGTCTTCACCTTAGATCAAAAATACATTGTTATGCTGTTAGATTCATCCTAGATTCATATTTAATCTATTATATCATGCTAGTTCATTGTTTTCATTTCATCTTTTAAAGCTAGATTGCATGCTTTTTCACATTTTTACCTTAAAATTGAATCAAATCCTTCATGCTAGAATAGTATTGGTCACTGATTTGAAGCATATTCTGAGGGCTAAATATGCAACTAATCACTCTCTTTCTAGTTAGAAGGCAATAGGCCGATATTAGTGGCTTTTAATGTTTTGACTAACCATTTGAACTAATGCAATGACCTATTGAGTGTTTGTGTTGTTTTCAACAGGTACCCAAATACACACACACACACACACACTTATCATTCAGAAGATGCTATGACACCCCATTCCTGACATACCTAAATCACCTAAACACCGGATGAAGCAGAAAGATTGAAAATCCGCTAGGCTCAAATAGGCAAGGTAAATAATTTATCTAATAAACATATTAGGGAAGGGTTTCAAGATGAATGAGAAGTAGATCACCAAAGAAAAATTTTACCCCCTAGGACCTTTAGACCCTTAGACTAAAATTTGGCAATGCCTTCAAAACCTATAAGTCATTAACCCAAGTGTTTAGTAGGTTCTCCATGATAAGTATCTATCCATGTAGAAAATGTGTAATCTCTTCCAATCCTTCTATAGTGCATGGAGTAGGTGAGACTAACACTATTCCAACCTGTTTAACACCTTTTTTCCAAAATCTCCAACTTAGGAATAAGTAGACTCTGTAACTCCACCAAGTTTGAAATCCTCTTTTCTTTCTCATCCCTATTAGCCTTAAGCTTATGATTGATTTCAATAAATTGTGCTCCAAATATTGTAGCCAAACCATCAATAGGATCAAAATTTGTTGTCAACAGCCTTAGCTCATATTGAGCTTCACATCTCTTCCTATCCAAGTTCTTCAAAAATTATGAAAATTCAAAAGTTGAGGTAAGAACGCTTGTCTAAAATTTTGATAGGGTAGTCCTGAAACCCCCACCCATACTAAGAATAAAGAAGAGTCAAAATATAATAAGTAGAAATCCCAATCCTTGAGAAATAAAAAAGGAAAGTTCTCTAAAAAAGACAAATTAATAATTCAGGAAATTGAGTCTGACATAAAGGCCATTGAAAAAACCAACACCCCTAGGCAGTCAGCCAGGATGACCACTCATCCAAAAGGTAAGTGGAAGAAATTAAAAGTGGATATGGAGTCTCAAGAGGATGAGGATAGTCGGAGTGATGAGAAAAAATAATCTAGAAAAGAGATGGAAGAAGATAATGGGAAGAATGTAGAGATGGAGGATAGCTTAGATACTACTAATATCTCTTCTCATGTGTTCAAGAGTGTAAAAATAGGTCTCATAGACCTAAATAATGATATGATGGCCAAGGAAACAACTAATACCAAAACCACTACTTCTAGGAGTCAAGGCAACCTTCTGTCTGGAAATTGTGATAAATGTGCTAGCACTGCTAGAGAATTAGAAAAAAAATAAGGCCCGAGTCTCTAAGCTTGAAAGAAAAATTAGTAGAATTTCAAGATTCTCCATGAGGGTTATGATAGTTCATCGACCTCCCTTTATCAGTTGTAGATGAAGGTGTTGGACAACAATGACATTAATGAGGGTGACTATAAGGAGCTCTTTAAGTTACTCACAAAGGATTGGTTGACAACACTTCATCACAAGGGAGCTCAATAGGAACTGTGTCTCTCATTTTATTTATTTTTGACCTTATTGCTTCTTGTTGCCACTATGGGCATATTATGATACTATTAATACTTTCTTAATTTTTAGCTGGAACATTATTACTAGATGTTACTATATTTACTGGGATGACCCTAGGTGGTCTTTTTATCAAAATTTCAATAGTTTAGATGGAATATTGGATAGGAGATCTAGAGACATTAACTCTTTTGATGGTGTGGATGATTGATATTAGCTGATGTTTTTTATATTAGTTGCTATTTTTTGTTGTTATTATTAAACTGATGATTATACACCCTTTGAGTTGTTGTACTTAAGGGACATCATCCTAGTTTTTGTTTCTTTAATATAGAAAACATTTGCATAATATTCCTATGTTTAAACACATATACCAATAGTTATCAAATCTTGCAAATAAATTAACATCATATTATGGGCTTAAAATAACACTATAGATAGTTTGACTTGTTAGAAATATACTTTTTTATTCTCAAATATATTTTGAAAGTTTTTCTACCAACCACCTAATTTTTATCAAAATTTCTTAATAAAGTCAAGACTTATGCAATATTCCTATGGTTAGACAAATATAACAATAGTTGTCAAATCTTGTAGCCTACAAAAAAGATGTCAAAGACATAAGCATTCAGTTTTTCCTTGAAAACTCCATGGAATGCATTTAAATTTTCTTAGTGTATATTTCCTATATTTCTTGAAGCTTGAACCAAAATGTTGTGGTAATGCATTTCAACATATATGTCTTGTATAATATATTTTTTACCAAACTCTAATGAAGAAGGGGCACCGATGTGTCACACCTTCAAAAAATTATATCTGGAAATAATTTATATAATTTCTTGTATTGCTTGAAGCTTGAACTAAATAGGCTTGTATTTCAATATTTCTTAATCTTTATTTTGTTCCCTCTCATTTTAGCATTATACCTAAAGCTAAAATAAATGTGTGAACATCAAACAATATGTGTTGGAAATATCGAGTTTCCATGTAGTTTATAATGACTCCACTCATTGGGTAATGCATAAAATCATTAAATCTAAAGTCTCACCATGAATAATTAGGATAACAAATGATTGGCCCTCAAAAAATCTTTTTTCAACTATGTAAAAACCTTTTTGTTTCATAGTTAGTAGACTTACATAAACACTTGTCTATGTATTTTAAAATTATATAAAAATACTATTTTGTACATAAATTATTGTAAATTAAACTAATGTGTCTTCTATGCATATATCAAATTATTTTCTCTAGCATATTTACTTATATATAATTTCCTATCGTCATAACTCTTGCACCTCCTTTTAGTACAAGCTCTAGTTTTAGATTTATTTATTTATTTCAAAGCAAACATCAAACACCTTTTACCCTAATTATGTAATACTTGTTATCTAACTCATAAATGTATTAAATGTGATCATCTTTGAAATTTACCACCATTAATTTTAACCTACGCCTACACTCTTAATTCAATAATAAACATATCTACAAATAAATAATGGCTAAAAGATAACATATAAAATAAATCAATACACACATAGACACACAAATACAAATTTAAATGATATAACCACATTCAAATATTAGTCAATAAATTCTAACATGATCATGAATGAATTAAAGATGTGTTACGAAACCAAATATAGATACTAATTAACTAGCATCTTTTAATTAATCAAAATAGTTAAAGTGAAGAAGTTATACTGATTTAATCATAAAAATATCATACAACATATATATATAATCATGTGACCATAGTAGTAACCATGATAAAATAACATTATAAGACATCATTACCAAATATATAGTTGAATCTCCAATAATATGACTTTGTTCAAAACGTCAAATAGAATTAATTTTACCAAATAGCCTCTAGGTAAGCTATTTATTAATCAAATCCTATAAACATATTCTAACATGAGCATTATTAGAAAATAAGAAAGACGCACATAATTTACTAGCTTAGCATAACAAAAGGAGAATCATCAAAACTAATTGATTTATATAAGTAGCTTATTTGTTTAACACATCAAACACCTTTTACCCTAATTATGTAATAATTTTTATCTAACACATATATATTAAATGTGATCATCTTCGACACTTTACCACCATTACTTTTAACTTCTACATACATGTTGTGTGCTTGAATGTGACCTCTAAATCAGGCACAAACCCAACATAGTCCTTACTCAATCATTCAATTCACAAAGATAAAAATGAATTGTTCATCTTGTAAATTTGATTGAAGCAACTTGTTGCCTCCTAATTAGTTGGGGATGTCAAATTTACTCTCAGAACGAGAGCCAACAACCTTGACCATCGCTAACTTGGAGGATTTCAAAAGCATGAGAGATAAGCAAATTGCCATTAATCTATGAAAGAAAATGCAATTAAACTAGAAATGAATTGCCATTAATCTAGATTGAAATGCTATTAAACTAGAAAGCTTGAAAGATGATGAGATTAAGATACTAGATATGTAAGCAAACTACATTAAGAATCAACATGTTATTAATCCAAATGAAACTAAAGCTAATTATGCAAAAAAGCTTGAAAAGATGGTAGAAACAAGATAAAATTTAACTATAGTTTTTATGCTCTCTAATTCATCCTCTCAAATGAAGAAAAAGATGTCCAATATATAGAAAAGCCATGGAAAGAGGGTGAAGAGTTTCTTGAAAAGAAACGGTTGCCTCTTCATTTTCAGGAATGGAGATTGAGACAAAAAAGCATGAATTATTTAGTTAAAAGAGTGGATTATTGCCACATGAGTGACCTTTAATATAGAATTATGGAATTCTTTTTGAGGATAATCCATTCAATCAATTAAATAACTATTCAATTCCTTTTGATGTATATTAGCTAAAGAGGGTGGAATTAATTTAATTTAAAAGAACTTAGGACTTTAGAATTAAATTAATTAATCATAGGGATTTTTAGCTAATAAACCTTGATAATTTAGGAATTAAATATAGTGTCAGATTTATGCAAATTTAGGTTTTCTACATTTGAGACTAAGTCAATTAAAGTCAATTAGGAGGAGAATTTGCCTAGTACAATAGGACTTCGATGATGAGAAATTGAAGGAGCGCACCAAAATTGATTGGAATTATAAGGTGCCAATTTTGGGGTGTTACATTTTTCCCCTCTTTGAATTGATGTGTGAGCAGCGCATTGATTCAAAGAATAGTTTGATGTGAAGATGAAGATTTCAGAAGTCTAGGTTAGGTTGCCAAGACACCGATCAGATTGAGAAGAATAATCATCCGAGAGAAGATCGGAATTGGGGTTAGATTGCCCCAATGTCCACTGATAGCTGATGAAGATCTAGGAATATCTCCATAATTAGGGTTAGATTGCCCCAATACGAAGGTTAGCCTTCCAAGATCTAGGTTAGGTTGCCTAGATAATGGTCTAAAGAGATTTTTGAGAGCCATCTTCAGAATGGAGCATAAATTTCAAGAATTAGGGTTAGATTGCCCGAATACCTAATGAGATTTCAAGAATCATCTTCAGAACGAAGCTTGATCCTTGAGGATCCGAGTTAGATTGCTCAGATACCTAGAAAGATAGATGGCAAGATGACAAGATGCGAGACATCAAGATGCCCTTAGAGATTCAAGATCATGGAATATCCAATTTTGACAAAAAGGTACAAAAAACTGAATATGCCCCAAGTGATGAGATGCCCCTAGCGATGGGGACTTTTGATTTATATCAGACTGATTCGAGAATTATGCAAACAGATTCAATGATGCAATCATCCTACCCCCTCGGGAGCAAAATTGAAAGATGACACAACAAGAAGGTGATTGAGAGCGAGAAATCGCGGATAGAAGTAAGATCAAAGATCTAGAGAAATCTTGGATAGATCAAGAGAAGGCAGAATCAATTTAGAGCGATCAGGAGGTCCTGTTGACTAGGTTTGACCATAGTTGACCAAGTTTGACCAAAATTGACTAGAGTTAAATTTGATGAAAAGATTGCAAAATTTGAGAAAATCATGACGAGAGATGATTCTGAAAAGAAAGCGACGTCAGAAAGTTGGCTGCACAAGCATCCGATCGTGTCGGTCCCAAAATTTTAAAACACGATTTTGAGCTACTTAGGAGTGTCAAATTTTGATTTCGATCATGAAAATGGATTCAGAACGGTCGATTGTGCAGTCAAGAGAAAGCCAGGATAAGAGATGAGGACCTTTGAAGAATGAGAAGACAATGAAGAGAGCACCAAAACTGCCACGATGCAAGCCTAAAATGCAAATGCCAGCCTAAGCTAAATGCAACCCTAGGACTTGGTTGTTAGACTCATCGTATAATCATCATCGAGTACTTTTGGATCATCAGAGTCAATACAATCCTTACTGGTGCCGCTGCAACCATAAGGATATGAATACAACTTTCATCGGATAAAATATAGGAAATGAACATAAGCACCAGGGCACAAGAGCTGAGGTGACCTGAACATTGTTTCCAGTTCGATATAGTAAGAGTACACAAGTAAACAAACAGAGCAATAACAGTCAAGGAGATAGTTCCAACCTCCCCTTGGCGTATAAATAAACAAGATTGAGGGATGTGAGGCTTTTCCACCTTAATACAAAATCTCTTATCACATACACGCTGTTTATTTGACATTGCCAGATCATCGAAACCACACCCACAAGTAGTAGACAAATAAAATATTAGTGAAATTCATGAGAACAGACATCATACAAAGAAAGAGTCAATCACAGCTCAGCACATTTCAAGGTTTACGAATGTGCCTATGTTTGGGGTGTTGAAAAACACCGTTGTGCTTGTGAGTGCAATGTGTTTGATTGTTATCGAGAAAGGTTTATGTTGCGATGTATCCAATGTGTGTTGAAAAATATAGATGTGTCCAAAGAGAGCATTGAGAAACATTGTTTGATTAAGGTGTTGAGAAACACTAGTTCGTGCCAGTAGAGAGTTGTCCTTTGACAAGATTACTAACTCAAGTGTAAACCGAAGAGCGATCAAAGTGGGGAACCATGCCCCCAAGTAATGAACAGATTGAAGTCAAACATGCAGATCGTGAGTCGGTGTGAGAAATCTTAGTAGTACAGTGACAGTAGGCAGATGCAGTGAGAACCACTAGTGACTAATGCGAGAGAGATTCTTAGGCATAAAGATCGATGTGAGATCAAGGTATCAGCAGACAGACTCAGTGAGAACCACTGGTGACTGATGCGAAGAGGAGAGGGACTCCAAAAGATGGGACCATGCCCCCTAGACCAAGAAGATGCCTCGAGTGTGACCAGTTTCAATCCATGTGAAGTCGAGAAAAATCTCAAAGATGACTGAGAGAAAATGCATGAGCACACTAAAGCAGGAAAGCAAACTGAAGCAGGAAAGCAAAATTGAAGCAGGAAAGCAGAAGATTTTAGAATTTTTAGAGATTTTACAATTTTTAGAATTTTTTTAGAGATTTTGTAATTTTTAGATTTTATAGAGATTAATCGATCTCAAGAAAGATCACATTGGTGTGCCCCAATGTCTAGCAAGGTGTAGGACATTGCAGATGGATTAGAAAGCTGATGTATGAGATGAATAGGCAATGATGGATGAAGAGGGTGAATGTAACCCTCAAAGACAGTCTCCTCAAGATTACCCAAGCTAGGGAAAAAAGAATATAGCAATGTAGGCTCATGGGGCAGTGCTGGAGAGCATATAAGATAATGACCTGATGTCATGAAAAGTATGTGGTCCAAAAGAGTGGACATGTCAAGAGACTTTGAAGAACTTATTTTTCAATTTTGATCGAGACCAAGGGGTCAATTTCATAGGGCTGGATATAGATATGATCAGGATAAAGGTTGATGGAGGTATAAATGGATGTTTTGGATTATGACACAAATGTGAAGAGATAGGAAGATAGGCTTGGGATAAGAAAGATCATGATAGGGTGCCATGTGTGAGAGCAAGTAAATAGGCTAATGGAATGAATCATGAATATCAGGATACATGATGCCCATGGATAAGCTCAACCTTGTCAAGATCAGTAGAAGGAACATGGATGTTCACGAGCTAGCTGGATGTAAGATATGATGGGATATGATGGAAGGAACTTGCCCCCAAGTGAAGAGTGCAAGTAGGAGGAATTACGCATGACGCTTGTTTGCCAGGTTTTCATCATGGTACTTATCCAAGGTGCCACAAGAAGTGGTTTTCACCATAGGACGAATTGATTTATCTTTACTTTTTCTACCAAGGTGCCTGTTTACCAGGTTTTCACCAAGGCACTTTTTTTTTTTGTTTTTTTGAATTTATGTAGGAAATTTAAGCTTCTTGCTCTTTGGATAGTGCTCCTCTGAATGATATACTATAATAGGCCACAGTTGCTGAAAGTATGCTCAAAGATGTTGATAGGGTGATGAAATGGAGGATAAGGAAGATGGAGGCCAAGATTTTATGCAATGGATTGGATGAGAGAAAAAAAAGGAATGTAAGGACCCAATATGGAGTAATAGTAGGTGACAAGATCAACATTGACACACCCCTTGAAGGGTAGTGGATGAATGGAGGAAAAGTGGATGGAATAGTTTGAGACATTGATGGATGAGTGGATATGGATCTTGGTATGTGAGGACCCAAGATGGAGTCAAAAGATGGGAGATGTTTAGATGGAGATGAAGTGGAAGACTTTGGAAGCTTGGATGCCAACTCTGATTGTTCCTTTTGGTGCAAGTCCTTTAAGAGAGACTTGGGAATCCACATAAATTTTGCTTTTCTTTTTGTATCCAAGTCCTTGAGAAGACACTTGGGAATCCATATAGCATTTGATTTTCTATTTGCATCAGATGATTTAGAACGTAATTATTTCATAATGGATTTAGGAACCCATATGTTCTTTGATTTGGTTCTTTGCTTAGTGGACCTTTGTGATCTCTTGAATATTTCCTTTTTATTTGTAGTCACATGTCGATTAGATGGGACATAGTGATCTTCATATGTAAGTAGATTCTTATATTTCTAATTTTTGCGTTGCACATCCAAATTGCTTCCAAAATACTTAGGAATTGTGGATGAATAGGGCTGATATGACTGGTTCATATGGAGGGGTTGATTGTGAGCTTTCAAAGATGCATGTCTTTGTTGATCTTGATAGGAGATAGGATAAGTGGATAACAAGCTAGTATTGATAGGCATGGTAGATGGGGGGACATAAGGACCCAATATAGATGGAAGGTTTGACGGTCTAAGCTTTGGGATATAAGGACCAAGGATAGATTTGGTGGATGGAGAAGACTGATGCTTATGTTTGAATGGAGCGATATAAAGTGTGGAAGGGATATCAACATCTTTAGAGTGAGCTGCATGACCAAGGCTCTCCTCTTTTGAATTCACCTTTATTTCAATAGGTGCATGAGTAGCTTTGATAGGAGCAGCTAAAGCTTCAGGGGGTTTATTTTTCTGCAAGGGATTTGGAGGAACAATGTTTTCTGGATATGGAAGAGCATGACATGGAGATGAAGGGAGTCTATGATCTTGACAAGGATCTTTAGATGGTGTACAAAAGGTACCTTCTTCTTGATTTTCAATAGGTTCATTAGAGATGGTGGAAAGGATATCTTGGTCTTTCTTGGGAGATAGAGGATGTTCTTGGAAGAGATGGAAGGGGATGACAAAATTATCATGGAATTATTGAGATATGCGACACTGGTCAACCATTGGATTAAGATGGATGGTGTCTTGATGTTGATCATAACTGATATTTGTTTCCTCACATTGTGGATTCTCCTCTTGACATGAAGCCACTTCTAAGGACGAGGTAGGAGTTTTGATCTGCATATGGGATTCTTGACACGCTGATGTGCAGTCATTTGGAATAGGAATGATAAGCATCAAAGCACATGGAAGCTTGGGGTCTATGATCTTTGAAGCTTGAGAAGGACTTGCAGTCGTATGCGAATTAGCTTGGATTTATTTTAGAGGTAGTCCTTGAGGGTAGACATAGTCATCATTAGGTTCAGTTTTTGATAGAGCCGATGAAGCTTTAGGAGGTGGAGGAATGGTGGAAGAAGTAGATGTGAGATGGGAAACATTGCTAGACATAGGTTCCTGATATTGATCATGCTTGAGATTAGTATCTTCACTAGGCGATTCATTAGGATTTTCCACTTCGATTATTCCATCATCTATGAGATCTTGGATTTTATGTTTCAACTCCATGCAAGATGAAGTTTCATGCTTATTGTGTCGATGATATACACAGTAGTTACTAAAAAATGTGGATCCAATTAACGTGATTTTAGGCAATGCGATGAGGTCATTCTCAAGAAGTTCTTCCAATGTTGATTCATAAGACTGTCCCAAAGGAGTAAAGACTCTCTTTAAAGGATAATTAAACACTTCTTGACTTTCAATATCCTTATTTCATGGATAGAAAGGGATCTCATCAGATGTTGTCAAGACATTCTCTACATGCTCTTGATCAAAGTTGGGATTGTCGTAAAACTGGTTTGGATCAAAATTGTGATTGTCATCAAATTGCTCTTGCTCAAAGTTGGGATTATCATACCAAGATTTATCCCTATTGGAAGAAAGTGGAGAGATGTGAGAATCATGATCAAATGGAAAAGGACAGGTTGATCTTAATAAGGATTCATTGGATGAAGTATCCTTTTCCCGCTTTAATCGTTGGAGTTCAGATTCCAAAGTTTGAAGTTGTTTCCATAAAGTTTCCCTAAGAATCTTTTCTTTGCTTTTAGAAATTGTAAAATTGTATTGATGTGCTTGCTTGTAAGAATCAGTCGGTTCACAACTTGAAACAACCAGTTTCAGACTGTAGACAATAGGGAAACAAGCAATTAGACCCCAAACAAAAGTCAGATCAAGCAAAAAATTCACCAGTTAACGGGAAAAAGCTCAATGTTTTGAATGTCAGGCTATAGATTTGTGTGAGAAAGTACCACGCTGCATGAGAAAGTGCTCAAATTCGCACGAGAAAATGCCAGTTCACGCGAGAAAGTGCTCAGTTTTTGAAAGATCGCGCGAGAAAACTCTAGATTTTGATAAACGGACTCAATTTTTGAGATAAAAACTAGATTTTGAGACACATCAAGGACTGTTCTCTGACAAAATTTCAAGGTTTAGGACAGTTTTATGATGATACGAATCAGCAATCTCAGTTTCAAGGTGACAAGCACTCGTTTACAAACACGAAGTTTCAATCAAGCAGTAGTGACACAAGAAGTAGTCGTAAATAGTTCTACCAAGGACAAAGCAACTTGGCAGAATCACGGGAGTCTTTTTTTTATTATGATTTGGACAATTTAAGACTCAAAAACAAACACTCAGTTATCCCTACAAAGAAAATTGGTGGAGAAGACCAAATTTGTGCCCCACTATCTTATGCGTATGCGTGCACCTCACACAGCAATGTCACCCTTGAAAGAGCGCCCATGTTTTTGGTGTTTCCAAGGACTAAGTATATATGTTCGAAGGTTACCCTTAAAGTAGGGGCCAACATCATATACCACGTCAAGCATCTAGGTGCATACCTATGTCGAGAATCTAGGGGAGAGATTCTTCCCTCTACCTGCGCACAGATTATGTCTTCTTTCAGAGGTGAACCGGGTAGGCATCTAACTAAGAGAGTGTTTAGCGAGCTTCCATTCATAATAACCTTCGGTGCCTCTGATACAGAGCTGGGGCCTCACAGCCACACCAACACTTAGAAGTCATACACCCTTGCAAGCAAGGCTGGGAGCAGTGCCGCTCAGTACGACAAACAAGGCTTTCTCACGATGATAGTCGAAATCAGGAGAAAGAAGTTACCATTGATTTGGAGTCTTTGGACTCAACAAAGTAGACTTTATTAGAGTGAGGTGGAATCACCAGTGATAGGTGTGTACTCACTTGGGTCATTCCTGGAGGTTCAACTTCCAGTAGGCCCTCTAAAGGTGACACAACTTCGTTCGGATTCAAGGGTTTGATTTTCTGATTCTCTCAAAGAGAGAAGAGCATACTTATCTACCTCTTCACCTTACCCAAACACATCAAGCATATTCATCACCAAAATAGTTTCACTCCACCAAATCCACAAGCCTTTGGGTTTATGATTCTCTCAGAGAGAGAAGAGCACAATCTCCTAACAAGTAGAAGTGCTAAAGGTTCACTATCTTGCTTTGCTTCCCTAAGTATCCGTCATGCTAGCAACATCTGGGTCTCGGTTTCATCCATGGGCATCACTTCCATGTAATGAAGAGCCTATTCCCCTACTTTGCTATTGGGATCCTTACAAAATTTTAACAAAGCCCTATTTAAACTATGTGAATGAAAAATAGTAAACAAACACAACGTTTTTAATATGCCTTTGACAATCGTCCTGCAAGCAAACTGTTAGAAAGTTTTTAATGATCTTTGACAAGCAACCTGCAAACCACTGTTATGCTATAGCAAAAATCAGAAACAAGAAATTAACAGCAGAGAACAAATGTCAGAAAAAGATAACAACAAATTGCAAATTCTAAAAATTTAATGACTGTCTGCGAAATTTTGCGCGAGCAAGTACTTCGCTGCACACAAGAAAGTGCAGGACCTGCGCGAGCTTTCTATTTCTTCGCGTGAGAGAGTTCTGCAAAGAGCAAAACTTCACACGGTTTGACCTAAAATGTCGCGCAAGATTCCATACCAGTGCTGTACGGAAGTACGGAAGAGTTCAAATTGTTGTCAAAAAAGTTTGAGAATGAGGCCAAAAATCATTTTTTCTGCCCCACGGTGGGTGCCAAAATGTTGTGTGCTTGAATGTGACCTCTAAATCAGGCACAAACCCAACATAGTCCTTACTCAATCATTCAATTCACAAAGATAAACATGAATTATTCATCTTGCAAATTTGATTGAAGCGACTTGTTGCCTCCTAATTAGTTGGGGATGTCAAATTTACTCTTAGAACGAGAGCCAACAACCTTGACCATCGCTAACATGGAGGATTTCTAAAGCATGAGAGATAAGAAAATTGCCATTAATCTATGAAAGAAAATGCAATTAAACTAGAAATGAATTTCCATTAATCTAGAATTGAAATTCTATTAAACTAGAAAACTTGAAGGATGATGAGATTAAGATACTAGATATGTAAGAAAACTACATTAAGAATCAACATGTTATTAATCCAAATGAAACTAAAGCTAATTATGTTAAAAAGCTTGAAAAGATGGTAGAAACAAGATAAAATTTAACTAGAGTTTTGATGCTCTCTAATTCATCCTCTCAAATGAAGAAAAAGATGTCCAATATATAGAAAAGCCATGGAAAGAGGGTGAAGAGTTTCTTGAAAAGAAACGGTTGCCTCTTCATTTTCAGGAATGGAGATTGAG
>MU227244.1:4750256-4768197 GCA_018584345.1 Thuja plicata
CAGATTTATGCAAATTTAGGTTTTCTGCATTTGAGACTAAGTCAATTAAAGTCAATTAGGAGGAGAATTTGCCTAGTACAATAGGACTTCGATGATGAGAAATTGAAGGAGCGCACCAAAATTGATTGGAATTACAAGGTGCCAATTTTGGGGTGTTACAATACACACTTAATTACTAAACATATCTACGCAATAATAATAGCTAAAACATGAAATAAAATATCGACACACAAATGTTTACAAATTTACATAATATACCCACATTCAAATATTAATCAGTGAATTCTAACATGAAATAAATGTGTAATAAAGCTACATATAGATACTAATCAACTAACAGCTTGTAATTAATGAAAATAATTAAGTTGAAGAAATTATATTGATTCAATCATAAAAAAGATCACACATCACATAAATATATATATATAGTCATATATAGTCACATTACCACCATAATAACCATGACACAATAACATTATAAGACATCATTACCAAATTGAATCCCCATTAATATGACTTTGTTCAAAACATCAAATAGAATTAATTTACCAAATAGCATCTAAGGAAGCTATTTATTATTCAAATCCTATAAACATACTTTAATTTGCCAAATAGCCTCTAGGTAAGCTATTTATTATTCAAATCCTATAAACATACTCTAACATGAGCATTATTAGAAAATAAGAAAGATCAAACACAAGGGGACTACCTAGAAACTTCACAAAGAGCGTTGCACTATGATGCCTCATGTTACTCCATACCTCATGTTGAAAAGAGGAGGTGTTGCAGGAAGTCCATCTGGCCTTGAGGAAGGCAGGTTGAGACCATAATACTCCTTCCTCCATCCTTTGGACTTGACAAAACCATGCTTCCAATTTCAGAAGGGTCTCCCATCTGAACATGCGCAGACTTCCCCCATCCATAGTCTATGTCGTACACTGGAAATCTCGGAGAGCTCGCAACACGAGTTCCATATTTCCAACCGGCCTCTCTACCAACATCTCTGTTACATTGTTCAACCCACTCAATCAAATAATAGATCTGTGCTTCCTCAGTGAAAGAACTGATGAGTTGCTGAATAACATCTGCAGCGAAGGAGATGTCAGAATTGATGAGAATGTCAGCTCTAGTCTGCGCCACACCCGGAGATACGCAGTTTCCAAAATAAGTTGGCAGAAGAGGAGGCTTAACACGTCCCCTGCAATCAGCAAACATTACGAAATGAACATCCTCTTCTAGCGGTATTTCTCGAGCTCTCATTATGCATCTCCAGAACTGAGCAGCCACTGCAACAAAAGTGCTCGAAGCTCTGCTTTGCTTTTTCAGCTCTTGTATTATCTCTTCCGTGAAACAAAACGTCGAGTAAATCAGATCGGTCCTTTTCTGAAGAGACTCTTGGCATTTTTCGTCGTTCTCGCTATTGCATGTTATCTTGGGTTGTGACGGTGAATGTTCAGGTACAAACCTATAAATTTTGGCACCTCTTATCCCAACGCTTACAATATCGTGAGCTATGTAGGAAAATGATTTGGAGCTTTTGTTTTCTTGTTTGAAAACTGCTCTGTCGTGCTGAGGAGTGTTGGCAATGGGAAGGCCTCTGTTGCACTCTGCCCACGATTTCATGAAATGGAAATAAGAATTTGCATCCATAATAACGTGATGAAAGGTGGTTCCAATGCATATCCCGCCTCCCTCAAATTCTGTGACCTGAAATAACCAGAGAAAATAATTTGATATTGATTTCACAGCCAATGGAAGATTTAAGAGTTATTGAAATACCTGTATTGACAGAAGCGATCTGCCATAGTTTTCATCAGCAGAGTAGTCGAAATCGGGGCCCAGCTTTTGGAAAAAGAGTTTACGCTGAAACCCATCTTTTTCCAAATCTTCGAACCGTACGCTGATCGATGCCTCCTTAAATTCCACTCCTGCGTCAGTCAAATCAACCTCGGCTCGTCTCGATTCTCCGGTTTTCAACCGACCAGCCAGAGGATAGAAATACACCAGAATTGAGGACAGGCTTTTCTTTAGACCTTCTATTACTGAAGTGTATTCGATTGTAGGAGAGAGTTTGTAGAAAAAAAGGACTTGAACGTTGTAGACGCGTTTCCAGAAAAGATCAAAGCTGGAGAGGAACAATATGCTCTGCGTTGAGGGTGGGATGGCCGGTTTTACCATACACGCTCTCTTCACATTCACAACGCTTTCTCTTGTTTGTTCTGCCATGACTGTATATGAGTTTTGCTCCTTGATATTACATCAATTACTTGCGTTGGGCATCCATATATAGGAAAATAACTTGATTGGGTCGTTGTTGAAAGATAGCAATTTGATTTTCATTCCTTTTCGTGCTATCCAATTTAGCTTGCTAAGCTCATCCCTGAACACGTTTGCCTTTAAAATATTAGTAAATGATACATTCAGTAGAAAGTTTCGCAAACCTTATTGTTGCTTTGGCTTCATTCTAAACTATATTAGTCAAACAATGGGAAATCACCATGATTTCTCACACCCTCATGCTTCTCGCAAAACTAGATACGCTAATTGTCACATCTTTGCACTGGGATAAGCTAAAGCTAGCTAAGTGTCACATCTTTGCACTGGGATAAGTTAAAGCTAGCTAATTGTCACATCTTTGCACTTGGGATAAGCTAAAGCTAGATATTACCTTTTTCTAGTTGAAATTTGAATGCTATAAAATATTTGACCATGTTGAGGCGAGGGGTTTTAAAATCTGAAATACTAATGCTAAAGCTTCATCCAATCATACAGTATTTTACATCATGTGACTATTATTCTTTTTAATGGAAAAGTTGTCTTTGATGGAAACAAGTTGGCTATTATAGATGTTGACATCTTTCTATCAAAGTATATTAGATTATAATATTTAGAGTAAGCATATATTTATATCACAAGTCGCCTTTGGTTAAGTAGACATATGTAGGGGAGTTCCTCCACCAAATTCACTTAGTGGTTAAACTTGGTCCTTCAACCTTGGTAGATGGCTTCTATGTCAGTACCCTCATCCTCACCAATTAACTTTGTTCATGGCTCTTGTGAGTAGGGTACATCATAAGATGTACTACTAATGAGTAAGCTATCGTACATTAGTTACAATGAGAATTTTTGCTATCAACATTTCAACTGAAATATTCAAAATAAAATTAGCTGCTAGTCTACTTGATTAGTCAGTTTTAATTGGTACTACACTTACCTAAACAACATATAAATCTCATATTTCTATCTAGGATATTGTGTAAGCTATATATTCTATTGAATTATTATCCATCAAAATTGAATTTTAAACTACTTACATTATAATTTTATGTCAATACATCATATAAGCATAAATAAAATATAGGAATGAAAGTTCTATAATATAATAAAATAATCGAAGCAAACAAATCTCATATGAACACAATAATAAATAGAAAGAAAATTGAGGCCAAAATTGAGAGTGATAGGACTTCTTAAAGTCTCGAGTGAAGAAAAGCCAAGGCCAAGTAATTGAGCTAACAAATGCCCATATGCATCTACCCCGAACAAAAAAGGCAAGGTCATCTTTAGGTAATGCAAGATGTTTGAATAGAATAGCATTACATAGTCAAATCCTAGATATAACTATTCAATATATAGTTTAGGTTTCATGGTTAAAATTCTAGGCATTTTCTGCCTTTTGGGTTATA
This sequence comes from Thuja plicata, assembly GCA_018584345.1. NCBI lineage: Eukaryota > Viridiplantae > Streptophyta > Pinopsida > Cupressales > Cupressaceae > Thuja > Thuja plicata. The sequence goes on from MU227244.1 coordinate 4,753,943, forward strand.
TGAACATACAATCACAACAAATAGTGTGGTGAGTTAATATTATACCAGTTGAAGTAGGGGCAATTTTGACATGTTTTTCTGATTTTGATCCAAACATAGGCATAAAAAATGGCTTGGTTTTGGTGGACTACAATTTTTTATACTATAAATATAATTAGTGTTAAGACATTATTTGGTTGTATATAGACATGATATAAATATGTGATAGATATTCAAAGACACTGTGGTGACAATGGGGTATATTTATTTTGTGAAGTTAGTGGATAAGTAAAAATCCAATCATATACGATAAACATGAACAAAGAGACATGGTTTAAATACATAAAAAATAATGATAATGGTTAATTCTTTTACAATATGGAGAAAGATTTTCAAAAATATAGAAAAGAAGTTAAATGAAGAACAAACTATCTGAAAACCCCAAATGTATGCATGGTGGCTTATGAACATAAAATAGGGTAAGTAGCTCGCGCTCTCTCTCTCTCTCTCTCTCTCTCTCTCTCTCTCTCTCTCTCTCTCTCTCTCTCTCTCTCTCTCTCTCACTCATTTACTTTTAAGTGAGATTGATTTAATTTTAAGTGAGAGAAACAATAAAGGTTTTTCTCTTTCTTTTCTTCAATTAACTTCCTCTTCTTGAACAAAAATCATTTTATTTATAATTAGTATTTAAATTTAAGTGAAAAATTATGAATACCACCAAATTATTTAGGAGAATTTATTTTACTTTATCTAAGGCTGAAGCTTGATGACAATGTAATGGCTTTTAGGTAATTTTATTGTAAACTATATTTAAGGAGTTCTCTTATGCTTGTTGTGTTTTATAAGTGTTTCCTTTGTAATCCATTTTTTTTCCCTTCTAATTGAATGATGTGGACATTATGAGAATTTAAATATCTCCTTTCAATTCAGTCAATTCAATTTTACGCACTTGTATATTATATGACTAACCTATTTGTCCATCAAAAATATTGTTTCAATTATCACAAAAAGTATACTAGGGTTCAATGTGGGTTATAATTAGGGTTTAAATTACCTTTTAATTACCATAACATGTATCATATGGTTTAAATAGTGCTACAATTATGACTCAATTAGGGTTAGCATTATGGTTAAGGAAAAAGATGAGTTTGGGTAAGAATTAGAGTTAGGGCTCAATTATGATTAATCTTTAATTAATAGTTTCACTAGGGTTTGGGTAACATGTATGCTTAAGATTATAGTTCAATTTGGGTTATGGTCAAATTACGGTTACAATTAATTGAGTGTTAAGACTATAATTCAATGTGAGTTACAGTTTAATTATAGTTAGAGTTAAAATAGTCTGCCAATAAATATAGGGTAACAATTAATGTTTATTTAGATTCGAGCTTCCAAATAAATCATTGACTCTAGAGGTAGTTTAGGGCAGTGCCTTCTTTTTTAAAGAAAACTATTCTTAATTTTTCCATTGATGGGTATATTCCTATAAAAAATTTAGAATTCACTATATTCTTCTTCAATAATTCCAGGTTAGAATTCAAAAGCTCAAATGGGATGCAGAGAGTCAAAATCTCATTGTCAACCTCTATATTCACGTTTCCAAACATAATTCTTCTCCTTAGATCCTTCACACGAGGCAAAGTCTCATCAATATTTTTAGATTTATTTCTTTGCTTCAGAGCATACATCAAACACCTTTTATCATATTTATGTAATACCTTTTATCTAGCTCGTGTATATTAAATGTAATCATATTTAAAATTTACCACCATTACTTTTAACCTATACTTATGCACTTAATTGAATAATAAACATATCTACATAGTAATAACTAAGACATGACATATAAAATAAATTCACACACACACACACACACACACACACACACACACACACACACACACACACACACACACACACACACACACACACACACACATATANCACACACACACACACACACACACACACACACACACACACACACACACACACACACACACTTATAAAGTCACATTATGTAACCATATTCAAATATTACTCAATAAATTCTAACATGATTAAAGATGAAACACTAATATGTAACAAAATTACATATAAATATTAATCAACTAATATCTTGTAATTAATGAAAATAATTAAGATAAAGAAGTTATAGCGATTTAGTTATGAAAAATATCACATATTACATAAATATATAGTCATACGACCATGCATAATAACCACAATACAATAATATCACAAAGCATGGTCACCAAATATATTTAATTGAACCCACATAGTCATAAATATGAATTTTCTTAAAACATCAGATATAATCAATTTATCAAATAGTCTCTAGCTAAGCTATTTATTATTCATATACTATAACATGAGCATTATTAGAACATATGAAAATTATTAGAACATAAGAAAGATCAAACACAAATGGACTTTATAATTGATCCACTAGAAACTTCACAATGCAAGGTAATGAGATACAATTCTTCCCCCTTAACTAGAGCGTTGCACTATGATGCCTCATGTTGAAAAGAGGAGGTGTTGCAGGAAGTCCATTTGGTGTTGAGGAAGGCAGGTTGAGACCATAATACTTTTTCCCCCATCTTTTGGAGGTAAAAAAACCATGCTTCCAATTTCGGAAGGGTCTGCTACCTGAGCCTCCAGAGGCTTCCCCCATCCATAGTCTATGTCGTACACTGGAAATCTCGGAGAGCCCCCAACACGAGATCCATATTTCCAACTGGCTTCTCTATCAAGATCTCTGTTACCTGATTCAACCCAGTCAACCAAATAATTGATCTGTGTTTCCTCAGTGAAAGAACTGATGAGTTGCTGAATAACATCCGCAGCGAAGGAGATGTCAGAATTGATGAGAATGTCAGCTCTAGTCTGCGCCACACCCGGAGATACGCAATTTCCAAAATAAGTTGGCAGAAGAGGAGGCTTAACTCTTCCTCTGCAATCAGCAAACATTACGAAATGAACATCCTCTTCCTGCGGTACTTCTCGAGCTCTCATTACGCATCTCCAGAACTGAGCAGCCACTGCAACGAAAGAGCTCGAAGCTCTGCTTTGCTTTTTCAGCTCTTGTATTATCTCTTCCGTGAAACAAAACGTCGAGTGTGTCAGATCGGTCCTTTTCTGAAGAGACTCTTTCCATTTTTCATCGTACTCACTATTGCATGTCAAGATTTTGGGACTTGACTGTGAATCATCAGGTACAAACTTGAAAATCTTTGCCCCTCTTATCCCAACACTCACAATGTCGTGGACTTTGTAGGAAATCGAAGGGGATATTTTGTTTTCTCGTTTGAAAACTGTTCTGTCGTGCTGAGGAGGGTTGGCAATGGGAAGGCCTCTGTTACACTCTGCCCACGATTTCATGAAATGGTAGAAAGAAGTCCCATCCACAATAACGTGATGAAGGGTGGTTCCAATGCAGATCCCGCCTCCCTCAAATTCTGTGACCTGAAATAACCAACTTACCTTAACATAATAATGAATATTGAACCTAATAATGAATTTTTTGGAATGATTGTTATACATTTGCGCAAGTATACACAAATTTGATTACTCAATTTCTGTATTCCAATAATGAATATTTTTGAATGATTACCATATATTTGTGTATAACGATTGACAATTTTTGGACGATTATTGAGATAATTGTGTAAATATTGGGCAATTTTTGTAGTTGTAGTGCAAGATTTATTGGGTATCTTTAAGTAGGTATGGAACTATACTTTGAAGTAACCAATTTTTATTGTTACTACGGAGAAGCCAGAACAATTGCTATAAGCAATTAAGTCCCATAAAAAGACAACCAAAAAACATCTGATTTATTGTTTAAGATATGTAGATACATAAGATTAGTTATAACACTACTAGTGCACTTCCCTAACAAATTTTATTTGAAGAAAAAATAATTTAATACTGATTTCAGTGGATAGAAGATGTAAGACTTCTTGCATTACCTGTATTGACAGAAGCGATCTGCCATTGTTTTCATCAGCAGAGAGATCGAAATCGGGGGCCAGGTTTTGGAAAAAGGGTTTACGCTGAAACCCATCTTTTTCCAAATCTTCGAGCGGCACGCTGATCGATGCCTCCTTAAATTCCACTCCTTCGTCAGTCAAATCAACCTCTGCTCGTCCCGATTCTCCAGTTTTCAACCGACCAGCCAGAGGATAGAAATACACCAGAATTGAGGACAGGCTTTTCTTTAGTCCTTCTATTACTGAAGTGTATTCGATTGTAGGAGAGAGTTTGTAGAAGAAAAGGGCTTCAAACTTGTCCGCGCGCATCCAGAAAAGATCAAAGCTGGAGAGGAACATGCTCTCCGTTGGAGGTGGGGTGGCCGGTTTTACCATACACATTGTCCTCACTTTCACAACGCTTTCTGCTGCTGCTTCTGCCATGACTGTACATGAGTTTTGCTCGTTGATCAATTACTTGCATTGGGCATCCATATATAGGAAAATAACTTGATTGGGTCGTTGTTGAAAGATAGCAATTTGATTTTTATTCCTTTTCGTGCTATCCAATTTAGCTTGCTAAGTTCATCCCTGAACACATTTGTCTTTAAAATATTAGTAAATGATATATTATTTAGAAAGACTCGCAATCTTTATTGATGCTTTGGCTCCATTCTAAACTATATTAGTCTAAACAATGGGAAATCATCATGATTTCACAGCCTCATGCTTCTCGATAGCTATAAAATAATAAACTAGAGATACGGTAGTTGTCGCATCTTTGCATTGGGATAAGCTAAGACAGATATTCCCTTCTAGTTGAAATTTGAATGCTATAAAATATTTGATCGTGTTGAGGCGAGGGATTTTAAAATTCGAAATAGAACTGCTAAAGATTCATACAATGATACACTACTTGACACGATATGGCTATAATTTTTTTTTACGGAAAAGTTTGTTTTGGTATGGAAACAAGTTGGCTATTATAGATGTTAAATAATATAGTAGATTATAACACTTGAGTAAGTATATATTTAAATCATAAGTTACTTTTGGCTAAGTAGTCATATGCACAGGATTTCATCTTCTAAATTCACCTAGTGGTTGAACTTGGTCCTTCAACCTTAGTGGACGACTTCTATGTCAGGACCCTCATCCTCACCAATAAACTCCATTCATGGTTCTTGTGAGTAGGGTATATCAAAAGATATACTTCTAATGAGTAAGTTATCATGTACATACATTCATACGTTGGTTACAATGAGAATTTTTGCTATCAACATTTCCACTTGAATATTCAAAATAAAATCTATTAACTGCTAGTTTACTTGGTTACTTAGTTTTAATTGGTACCACACTTACATGAACTACATATAAATCTCATATTTCTATCCAAGAAACTGTGTAAGCTATATATTCTATTAAATTATTATCCATCTCATATGAAGTTTAAACTATTTATGTTATAATTGTATGTCGATACATCGTATAAGTAGAGATAAAAGATAGGAATCAAAGTTATATTTGACACAGTAACATAACTAAAGCACATCAATCTCATATGAACACAATAATAAATAGAAATAATATTGAGGCCAAAAATAAGAGCGACAAGACTTCTTTAAGTCTCAGGTGAAGAAACGCCAGGGCCAAGTAACAGAGCTAACAAAGTTATAAATTTAAAATTATTGTTACTAAGAATTACAAATTTACTAATAAAGTTACAAATTTTTAATACATCTTAGCAATGATAAACTAAACATATACAAGTTGAAACACATAATGTTTGTCTCAACTTGTAATTTTCTTGAGAAAAATTAAATTACACAATATTTTATTTAGCCAACTTACAACTTCCAAAACTTAAAATATAACTTATGAGTCAACCAAAGAAAGCCATAAATTTGAAGTAAATATTAGAAATGAATAACTAAATGTGCGAGGTTTGAAATACTTAGTGTGTTTCAACTCACAAAATTTCCCCGACTTTTAATTACACAATATTCATTTAGATAATATTTGTTTTTCCAATATAGAAAAAAATTAATCACCTATAATGATAAAAACAATTAAGCGCATCTTAGAAGTCATTAACTAATATATAGATTGTAATCCATATTGTTTCTTTTAACCTACAATTTTTTTTAGAACCACTAAAATACATAATATTATTTTATCCAATGTATGAATCTCAAAATTTTAGAAACAACAAAATGTGAATAAACTAAGTAGGTCAATACTTTGAAATATATCTTGAAAAACATAAACTTAATATGTGTAAGTTGAAATACAAATTAAATATTGTAACTTCTATTTTATTTAATGAATCATAAAATTTAAAGGGAAAATGATGAATGATTTATAACGCCCTGCCAAAGAACTAGTGAGGACAAACATACTAATGCTAAAGAATATGACTTTTTTTTATACAACAATACTAACTACAACTTATAAAATATGATAACAACTACACATAATAATAAATTAACAAATGATGCATTACACTCATTGCACATAAGTAATCAGCATTAAACATTAGACAATGTCCTCTTAGGCTCCTCGACATCACTACTAAGAAATGTATGATAATCACGACTAAATAAATAAAACAATCATGAGATAATGTATAAGATTAACATTATAAAACTAAATTTATTTTTAAACATCATATCCAAATGCTTCTAAAATGATAACGTATGATCAAATTATGGTAATCAAAATCAACATCTATCTAATTCTAACATTGCATTACAAATAGACATTGTCACATATTTACATTTGAAAATTACATTCGTCTCCTTAAGGAGTATACAAAAAAACATTAATATTTATACTCAGTGATACATCAAAATGCAAAGGTGTACAATAAGAATCACATGTCCACATAAGTTAGGAAGTTGTAGTAGAGATGTAATTCGGTCTAGAAAGTTCATGAACAAACTCTGAAAACTTGATGGAGAAGAATGAACACTATCACACAACCATGTGCTGCTCTGAGGCCCACCCCTCCATGCTAGGAGATAAACACAAGACCCCACACCAATCAAGAAAACAAAAGTATGGCTACATGCAACGATACAAAAAATCCAAGGAATAACATAAGGGATACCCTAAGGATATCAATAGGGACATCACCAGAGGTGAAGCACAAGGATAACTAGAGGGACTCTTAAGACACCTATAGGAGAGTTTTATCACATAGCTCCTCACTATGTTGGGTTATCCTGGTAGTCCCTATAGACCTCAGTCCACAAGAGATAACTCATGTAGAGCTGACAACCTTTCACGGGGACAAGGAAGTTGATTTTCCATCTCTATGACACACATGCAACTAGGCCTTCTCCAACCCATCCTTACTCAATATGAGCACTCAAGTCCATGGGTGAGGAAAGCTAATTATCTTGATTAATGTGTAATCCCAACCCTGTTCATTTTATTAAGTTATCACTTGATTATCTACTCAATAAAAGGCTATCTTGGTAGCCTCTTAGGGATCTTGCCCCCATTGTGAGCCACTCCCCTAACCATATTCCTAGTAAAACCTCCCAACAAAACTAAAATAAAAAGAGCATAAATTCTCAAAATCAATAATAAGATCCACTCAAATTCAATATATCTAAATGAATGTCATTGAAACCAAGAACATCATTACATCCCTTCTTGGTTCCAAATCATAGGCCAAACGCCAGAACATCAAAACTTGCATATATCTCCATTCTTGGATCCATATCAAAAATTTTAAACCAAGAGCATACATAGGATTCCTATGTAACTCAAATTTTACCAATAATTCTCAAACATGCAATGCACACATAGTCTAAATAAATCAATGATCAAGATCATAAAAACAATTGCAATCGATGACTAAGTTAATACATTAAAACAAACCCCTAGTCTCCGGTATCCAACTAAAGATCCCCAAACTAAAACTAAATACTAATAAAACATTTTCAAAATAACAATAGAATTTCCAAACAATTTGGAATAAGCATTAAATTGAAATTATATTAAAGATACTTTAATTCATAATTCAAAAATATTATTACATATAATTAAAGTTAACAAAATATAGACCCAATAAATAATAAAACATAGAGTAGCTTATTTACCCCTTCAACAAATTTTTGAATTGATATTTAAATTAACTATTAAAATAATCTTATTTAAAATATTCAATAACCACACTTTACTAAATCTGAACTTCTTTTGGAAATTATGCTAGAGAGCCATAACAAAATCATTAATTACACATGGCTTAAGTTTCAAGTTTGCTAAAATGAAAAGTCAATTAAATAGCTTGATTTCCTTAATCAACATAAATCTGCAATACAAACTCAACTAAATACTAATACTTTCTTATTTAAATACACGTATCATTATATAACAAAAAAAATCCAATAATACAACCCTCCTCCCCGTAAATGACAATGGAAGTAACCCCTGAATACACTAAGGGCCTGTTTGGCGCTAGGAATTAACCTAGAATAAGCATTAGTTAATGCTAGAATAAATTTATTCTCTGTTTGTGGGCATTTTCCTTATTCTCGAATTAGAAAACTTATCCCCATTTTGGGGCTTATTCCAGCATAAGTTAATTCTAAAAAAAAGCTGGAATTCATTTCTTATTCGAGAATAAGCTATTTATGGATTCAAATTTATTTTATTTTATTAATTTTTATCTTTTTTATAATTTTTTTTATAAATCTTTTTTTAAAATGTGGGTATGTATATATATACACGTGTGTATATATACACATGTGTGTAATGTGTATATACACACACATGTGTGTATACACACACATGTGTATATACACATGTGCGTGTATACACACACATGTGTATATACACATGTGTGTGTATACACACATGTGTGTATATACACATACAAACAAATGTGTATATACATGTGTGTGTATATACATGTGTGTAATGTGTATATACACACACACACATGTATATACACATTACACATGTGTATATACACACCTATGTGTGTATATACACATTTGTGTGTATATACACACATATATGTGTATATATGTGTGTATGTGTGCATATAAGTGTATATCTACACATGTTTGTGTGTGTATGTGTGTATATGTGTATATGTATGTGTGTATATGTGTATGTGTATGTACACAAGTTAAAAATACATATTGTTCAAATTAATTAAAAAAATAAAAAATAACCTTTTATTCTAATTCCACATTATGGGATCCAAACGCAGAATAGCTTATTCTAGCTTTCATTTTGAGCATTAATTAATTCCAGAATAGGCCCTTATTCTAGAATAGGCCTATTCTGGATAAGTTAATTCCATGCGCCAAACGGGCCCTAAACTAATTCGATGCATGGCATGAGGAACAAAATCAACATACAACCATCCAAACAATAATTAAATTAAAATAGTACTATACTTACGTCAAACCTGCAACCAAAGCCCAAATGAGGACACATGAAATCTGAAACACAGGCCTAAAGCTCAAGCTTAAGGCATTATAAACGCCCAAGAAAAGAAATGAAAGAAAACACCTCCCTTGGATCTCAAATTAGAAAAAATAAGGTTTGGAATTAACACTGACTAAAGGGGAAAGTGATCGATCCAAATAAAATAAATTACAGATAGAAAATTTGACCCAAAAGAGAAGAAACATAACTCTAAAACACAGATGAATAAGCAGATTAAATCATTATCAGAATTGTAGATTTACTATTCAAAAATTGTCTAATAGAGAAAATATTAAATTGATTAGTAGAGAACGTTAAATGAATCCATACCTCAAAAATATGAATCAGAGAAACAAAGACGAAAAATACATTCAAGATCCCAAGATGAGCTCCCAATACATAGTAAAATAAAAAGCCCCCAAATTGTAAAACCACCAACACAAGCTCAGGAAATTCCTTGAAACCAACTGCCATGAAAAACCAAAATCCAACTTCCTCAAAAAGCCCATACACTGAATATGAAATTAATATTTCAATAAATAGTTAACTTTAACACAAATGGAAATTATCCCTTATTATTTATTGTAAAATTTAGTAATTAATATTATTACCACATTACTATTTTTTTTTCTATTACTTAAATTTATATTAATAATTATCATCTTGCAACATAACTTAAACAATAGTTAACTTATATTAAGTTAACATAATATTAATAATTAACAATATTGCAAGATAATTAGTTAATTGTTAGTTCATATTTTTATAAGATGTATTATGACCAACATTAACATTATTACTTACGTGTACATCAATTAAATCAAAATAACACATAAATGATCTAAAATAAAGGAGTCAAAAGACAACAAGAACAACCACAATAACAAATAAACCAATAGAAAGGAGTTGAGGAAAACTCAATAACGAACTTGCCCGACAATCTCAAATTGGGGTAGAAGAAAAACTCGGTAGGTGGATTTGGAACAATTTGGGGTGGAAGAACAACTCTGAGGTGTTGGATCAACTCGGTGTACCCATTCCAAAACAATTGCTTTGTTAACCAAGCCTAAGTAGGCCTATTAGGCCTGTGAACACAGTGAGAGTTAAGGGGTGTGAAGTTGGGCCTACAAATTGAAGTCATACATAAGTCCCAAAAGAGGTTGAAGAAAGAACAAAAGGAAAAATCACTCAGTGAGACATCTAACCAGAGGAACTCACTCGATGAGATTGGCATTAGGAAAACTATCGAGAAACTAGAAACTGCCATCGAGACCATTCGGTGAAGACAAACAAGAATAGGAACCGAGTTCGATGGTGTACTAAGCCCTCAACTGAGAGCTTGAGAGAGGTTACCGAGCCGTGTAACAAGAATCTTTAGTAGGTTACCAAGTTCAAAAGTAACTCTTTGAAGGGTAGAACACTTCTTTGAGAAGTAGTTGGATAAGGTGGGATTGACTTAAGTCCTAAAAGAGAGATAAAGACCCATAGGTCAAGCTTCATATGTGTAGCTTTGCATCATAACAATACAAAATTCAATATGTATTTATAATCGAATGGTACATATAAGGATATGCAGAATTTGGCCTCGCAATATTTGCAAATAAGTCCCATGGCCTCTTTTAAATACAAAATTTGGCATCTAATATGCACATGACAACTCATTAGGTCATTTATATATGCAAAATTTGGCATCTAAATATGCACATTATAGCTCATTACCGATTTTATATACAAAATTTAACCTTTGAATAAGCACATAGAGCATTGCATGGCCATTAATATATACAAAAAAAATTGAAGTTATGATGTTTTACAAAAGATATATACAAAATTGTCAAAATTATTCTACCATTTTAAAGAACCATTCTTCTAGATGTCCCAAAATTAATCAAGTGAACCTCCTGGATCAACTCTAACCCTTATTGTGTCAAGTATTGCCTCATTGTTAGATTTGTGAACTTTTCACAAATTCTTATTAAGAGGTCGACCATGATACTTAATCAATTGGATATTTGTTGCAACAACAAGGTTAGAGTAATGAAGAATATGACTATGTGTCTCAAAGTCTTCAAACAACTAGGCATTAGAATTTTTGATAGGGTACATGCATTTTATAGAAGGATAAGTTTATACCAAAATCAATGTAAAGTGTAATAAAATGAGTTTAAGAGGTCTCAATACATTGACACAACAATGATACCATCTAAGCCATGTCCTTGTCACAACAACATATCCTATTGGGTACTCAATACTCTCTCCATCATTGACTATATTTGTCAATTTATTTTTGGCCTCAATAAAATGACACAAAAAGTAATATGTTCCTTGTTCATTGTTCTTATCTGCACTAACTACATATACATGACCTACATTTTATAGAACGATAAGTTTCAAAGATGCTGATAGGGTGATGGTAGGGAATGAAATGGAGGATAAGGGAGATGGTAGCCAAGGATATATGTGAGGGATTGGATAAGAGGGATGAAAGGATATGGGATGAATGGGTAGGTGGTAGGTGCAGGATATTGGATAGGGTATTGGAAGGCTTGTATAGAGGTAGATGGAAATGGTGATAAGATCAACATTGATACACCTCTTGAAGGGTAGTGGACGAATGGAGGAAAAGTGGATGGAATAGATTGAGGCTTTGATGTGTGAGTGGATATGGATCTTGGTACACGAGGACCCAAGATGGATGGAGAAGGGGGGGAAGTATTAAAGGTAATGGATTTTGGGACATGAGGACCCAAAATAGAGTTAGAAGATAGGAGATGTTTAGATGGAGATGAAGTGGAAGACTTTGGAAGCTTGGATGCCAACTCTGGTCCTTTTCCTTTTTGTTCAAGCCTTTTAAGAGAGACTTGGGAATCCACATAACTTTTGATTTTTGTTTTGTATCCAAGTCCTTTAGAAGAGACTTGGGAATCCACATAGATTTTGATTTTCCTTTTCTTTTGGATGATGCAGAATCCTCTCTTGACACATTATTCTTATAATATTAAACATGAAGTCACAATGATCAATTTATGCAACACCAAACAATGTGAGGGAGAAGGATTCTGGCTTTTCCTACAAAGATGGAGAGCGGTATTTGCTAGATACCTTCGAAGTGTGCTTGAAAAGGAAAATATGGACATCTTCTATCCTTGAAGTACAGGTACCTGGTCTCATTATAGAGTTACACCATTGCATAATTGTTTCTGCATCTATCAACAGTGTTCTACCTTTGTACTTCAATTCCTCTCTAGCAAGAGCTCTTTCTACACACGCTCCCACACCATCATGGTCTCCCTTTCCATGCCCTATCTCAGTGAAATCCTAAAAATATTGCACACCATTTGTCACATGCATCCTAATCAACTAGTAGAACATCCTTGCATTCTTAAATTGTGAGGTGCAATTGTCTAACCATATTATGTGTTAGTTGTATCTTATATCTCTTTCTGTTAAACTATCATACAAAACTGTAAAGCATCCTTACAGAAACTCTGATGAATGAGTACGATCATCACTGATATAGAAGTGATACCATCTTATAATATTTTTATCCCTCTTTGTACTATCATGTGCATGCATAAATGCTATGTGTACAAAAATTGTAACTTGTGTAGAGTGGTAATACATAGGTTTCAATTCATTTTGAGGTTTTAGTGTATAATGTTACAAGTGTGGTTATCGTTGCACCAAAAGATTGACCTGTCAATGCCCGATACAACCACTAGACTTATAGAATTAACAGGAGGCGGTTAGTCCCTTGTTAGAAATCCTGAAGGGAGCGCTAACCAATTTCCAACAATTTCCCCTCAGTGTTACCCGAGGGGATTTAAACCTGTGACCAAGCTCTGATACCACTTGTTACAAGTAGTGGTTTCCATTGCACCAAAATATCAACCCGTCAATGCCCTATACAACAACTCTACTTATAGAATCCACAGGAGGTGGTTAGTCCCTTGTCACGAATCCCACAGAGAGAGAGAGAGAGAGGTCTCATAATAGACAGAGATGGTGATGGGAGAAGGAAGACGAGAGAAAGAGAGAGAGGGTACGTGGAGAGACATGGATATATAAATATATACCTATATATACCTATATATATATATATATACATATGTATATATATACACATATATATGTACACATATATACGGGTAATACCACAATAGTGGGTTACACTTTTTTGCCTAAACGGACATTGAAATCTATATTTTGAGAAAAAACTTTCACATTCGGATGCATATTGTCGTTAAACTATTTGAAATCAGAAGACGAAGTAAACTAGAGTCTTTTAGGATTTTCTATCTAGATTCTAAATATATTTTTAAAATTTTTTTTTGAATTTATTTTAATGGTTTTTTTGTTCTCCCACTAAAACTGCTATGTTGCTGAAAATGTCTTTTTCAAAAAGGTACAATGACTTCGTACAACATAACTTTTTTTCTAAAATAGATATCAATGTGCTTCTTTTGAATTTGGTTTTTTAACATCCATACAGAGGGCATGCAATTGGTTTGATGACATTATCATGATTATTGCATATTTTATGAATGTTTGAAGTAGAGTCAACTATAATTTTGACATACCTTGACTGTGTAACTGATAACTTGTTGTGTATTTATCGAAATTCAATTTTTTTTGATAAAAAGAAGACTCGAAACCAGAGGGCACTGTTATTTTTCAATTTTTTTTTCTGTTTTCTACTATTTGTCATTGAATGTCAAACCTGGAATTTTATATTTGATAAAAAACCTACATCTGATGCACGTCAAAAAACATAGACCTAATTAATTCAAAATTTGTCAAATCTATATTCGTTAGAAAGCTCATTTAGAGTACTTGTGCGATGCAAAAGGAGGT
>MU227244.1:4808414-4834681 GCA_018584345.1 Thuja plicata
TCAATGAATGGATACTTTTCCACCCAATCAAATTTAAATCTCCTGGACATCTCCCATTGACGATCTATTTTTTCTTTTGATTTTCCTCTCCCTTTAGTGTTACTATTAATTGAAACATCATCATCACTGAAGTCAATCAATTCATCCTGGTACTGGTTATTTACTTGAAATTCATCTTCAAGGTCAGCTTCATGAGAGATATCAAGTTCTGCAACTTTAGGTTCCCCAGTTTGTTGAATAGACTCCTGTGTAAGTTGATAACCTCAAAGTTGTACAAGTTCCTCTGATGATGTGCCTTCCTCACTTTGACCAACACCATGACCATTGTGTCTGCCCCCACCAAAGTATGAAGATATTTTTCTGCATTTCGTTGGCCTCTCTTGGACATCTCCAGATTCTCCACCTTCAATAGACCTCTTCCTGTTTAACTTTGACTATGACATCTCTAACAAATTAAGGCTGCAATAAAATTTTACTTGAATAATTATAAGATACTAAGGACTCGTAGTCTTTCCGGTTCGCTACCGATAGCAATTGTTAGCTCAGAATCAACTGATTTTTTGTACTCCTAAATCTCTTGAAACTATCCTTATATACAAATGCTTATTTCAAATTTTGGCAAAGGGGACGACATTTGCATATGATAAAAACTAATATTTGGCAAACCCCGCGTAATTCCAAGTAATTGACTAGGCGAATAGGGCAGGAATTTGGGACATGGTGAATTATGATGCATGGTGAATTGGGTCCTAGTACAAATAAAATTTTAACTTGGGATAATGGGACTTTGGCGAATGGCAATCCTTGATAAATACCCCTTCCTTAATCTGTGGTGAATATTAGTAAATATACAATAGATAAATGGGCGAACAACCCCACTACCGTCGTGAAATTACATGCAAATAGTGGTGAACAACCCGACCAATTGACATGTTTTTTATAAAATCTAGGCGAACCGGTCAAATAGTACACTATGGATTTTTTTGCCAAATTCTATACGCCCGACGGGACATATTCACCAATTGGCGAAGAATCGCCACTAAAAAAATCCCTGATTGTGTCATGTCAAGATACAAGAATTTTCCATGGAATGTCACCCCACAATAGGTGAAATATGATATCCAAAACATCTAGACAATCAAGAAGAGACATGAGGATCCAATTATTTAGCATCAGAACCCATAAGAATAAAATAATTTTATATATATAACTACTCGTGGATATATCATTAGGGAATACATGTTTTGATTTTAAGAAAACCACATGAAGGCAAAAAAAATACAAATTCATGTCAACATGGAAGTACAACATAAACGCCCCCAACACTTTGCATCATCTCCAAATATCAAAATTTAATACATGAAAAATAGAAGAAGTTTACGACATATCATACTCTATTTCCAAGTGTCAATAGAGAATACGTTTCTTGAAGATGGGAACAAAATATAAAGACAAGCACAAAGGAACACAAATAGGTACACTCTAATTGAAAGATGAAGAAATGAGTATTGCCTCATAGATCATTTACCAATATATTATCATCCTCCCAAAATTGATCTTATAGGGAGAGATGTTGGGAATTTAATGGAATGACTATTATGATAGTCCCAGGTGCCTCATCATTGGCCAAAACCAAGGATGAAACTACATTGACACTTTTATCCATTAGCTCAAATAAGGTGAGGGTGAGGGATCTTGTGAACATCATGGTCAAAAAATAATATCGTCAAGTGAGTCAAACATACATGCCTTATAGGATGCAAGTGACTAAAATTGAGGCAAATATGAAGAAGAGACACCACTAACCTCCACCAAAAGGGGAAGTGATAAACTCAGGAGAAGCCAAAACTTACACCACTACAAGAAGATCAATGGAGAGAGGATCCTTCAGAGTGCACTTGTGGTGGTGATCTTAGACACAAAGTCCTGCTCAAAATTCCTCTTGAAATATGGAGGGGATACACTCCAATCCAATGTAGTGGGTCTAAGAACCCTATGAAAGATGAGATAATAATCAAAGAGATTGTGTACACTAGGTAGGAATGACCACACTTGACATAACTTGTGTATGTAGAATGTTCATAATTAGTTTAGTGAAGGCTGGGATATCAAGAAAGGAAGTGATCAAGGAAGGTTTTTGGGAAGGGGAAATGAAAACCTAGACCCATCTAGGGAAATGTATAATAGTCACTCTTAGAGAAATAAGAAGTGCAATGGAAGATGTGGCTAGATGAGATATCAATGTAGTAGGATTTGACATAGGGAGTTGAAGCATGAGCAATGGACATAAGAACTAAGGAATCACTCTCTACCTTTGTGATAGACTCACGTTCTAGAGCCCTAGCTTGCTAACAATGCTTATGCTCATGGCTTGGTTCTAACAAAAGTCTGGACTTTAATGATAGTTCTATGGAGTCCTAGTGATACTTGTATAAATTAAATAAACCATTAATATCATGAGAAATAAGTATGACAACCCTACCGATGTAGTGGGAGGTACAAATAATAGGTCAATTGCAAGCTCAACCATGGGTCCCTTCCCCTTTTTTCCTTGCAGGTTACAAGAGGAATATAGGGCACCCACAAAGGCTAAGAGACAAAAAATAGAGGAGGTAGAGAAGTCCATAGTGATATCTTACCTTATTATAGATTGTAGGGAAAGGAATGTATTCTAGGATTGGGATCTGAAAGGAAGGGAGGACAATAGACTTGGGTAGAATGGGTGTCTCTCCTTTGTCTAGGCTAGGCACAAGTGCAAGAACAAAGGAAACCAATAAAGGCTGTGAAGTCCTTGACAGACATGGAGGATTCCTCTAAGATACATACTTTCGTTGTGACCTTAATAAAGAGGGGATAAAAGATGAAGCATAATGAGAAACAGGGGAATGTTGAAAGGAAGGAAGAAAATTGGGAGGGGGATAAATGATATAGATTTGAAAAAGAATTCCTTGAATTTATAATTATTAGAAGAGGGTAATAATACATATTTTTGAGGATATAGGTGTCATACTAGAGTAGGCCAGAAGTGATCAAATAAGAAGACCCCATAATATACCATGGGCTATTAGCTAGTGGCTTGGATTGTGTGCACTCTATCCTCATGGGTGAAGTTAAGACATTGTGAGCTAGGGGACACCTATCTTGATAAAAAATAGGTTTAACCTCAGGATGACAACTAAATTTATAGAAATAGCCTTGGGCCCTAACTACACTATCGAGGTAGTTTACACCAAAGGGGTAGACAATATCCAAGAAAAATGATTTATAATTGTATCCAAACACTCATCATACCATACACAATGTAGCCCATTCACAAAGAGAACCTCCTTTGTGACTATATCCACTCGACATCTAGGATCAAGTATTACACCTATGATAGAGGTCTCATTGACCTAAATTGGAATATATAAAAGACAAGGTTCTATAGTATAAGGGGCATTAAGAGGGGTAAATGTTTTTCTGTGGTACATGTACTTTGATTACGTGGAAATATGGGAGTAATGGTCACCATATTAATAAATGGACTATCACTTAAAAGAAAAGAGTAACATGTAGAAGACCCTAGTTCATAGTGGACTTACCAAAATATGGCAAGGGGAATTTTCTACCCTAGATATTGATAAAAACCAAAAGATCAAATCAATCCTTGTGCCACCTCAATTCTTGTATTTCTCTAGTGATCAAGGGTCAGAAAGGAAACTTAATTATTAAAATAGATTTTATAATTTAAATGAAGTGCAATGTGTAATGAAGAATGTAGAATAATTAAAATATGCTAACAAATAGAATTTTTTTTTATTACAAGAGATTAAATAGCTAACTATCAAGATTGATATCGTTGATCTATGAGGTCACTATCCTAAACACCAAGACAAATCTAGAATTATAATGTGGATACAAGATGACAACATGATGTGCATACTATTACAATTATGGTTGTCATTACACCAAAAGATTGACCTGTCAATGTCAGATCAACCACTCGACTTATAGAGTCCATGGAAGAAATTAATCCCTCGTCATGAATCCTGAGGAGAACACTGACTATTTTCTAACAATCTTCCCCTTAGCATTACCCAAGGGGATTCAAACTCGTGGCCAAGCTTGTTGCATGAAAAACATCTTCCATTGAAGCTTTGTCTATTGGGTTACCCCATAGGTATCCTTTTAGGTTCTTCCATATATTTATCTGATAAGGTACTATTTTGACCAAATCTAGAAATTTCTCCCTTCTTAAATTAAATTCTTTATGTTTCTCCTTTCACCCTTAGGCTTCCTATATGTTCATCAAGATTTGCTGAACTAGATTTGAATTTTTCTCTTAATTTATTTGCACTAGCAAGTTCACTCATAATTACTTCATTTACCCTTTCAAGTTCTTGTTTATTATGTCTAGATTCCTCAAGATCAATATGCATTTGTCCAACCTCACAATTAAGCTTATGAAAATCCTTAGATTTTTCCTTCAAAGATTTCTCAAGATTTTTCTTTTCTCCAGTCTCCTTAGTTATCTTCATTACCATAGCTTCCAATTCGTGCTTCATATTATCTATGTCTTTTGTGATCTATTTACATTCATTTGATTTATCTTTTAAGGCATGTGAATCATTATTTCTTCCTTTCATCTTCAACTGTTGAACAAGGTATTTCCTTTTATCCCTTGATTTATTCAAATTTTCCTTCTAATTGTCAATAAAGATTTTAGCATCCTTGAGTCTCTTTCCAAATTTTAGGTTGTGAGAATTTGATTTGTCAAGATCTTCAAGTGCAACCACAAGATGTCTTTGAACACTGCTAGAAATTGTTAAATATATCATCTGAATATTTCTCAAGATATTAGATATGTTCCAAGGCACAAATCTCTGATGCATATTGTTACAATTATGGTTTTCATTGGGCCAAAAGGTAGACCTGTCAATGTCTGATATAACCACTAGAATTATATAATACATAGGAGGCAGTTAGTCCCTTATCATGAATCCTGAGGGTAGCGCTAAACATTTTGTCAATACATATGTCATGTGTGAATATAGAATAGATATTGGAACAAAGAAGTGAGACACTCATTTAAGTTGACAGAATATGAAACTACACTAATAACGATTGTAATAAACACACACACACACACACACACAGACATATGTGTGTGTGTGTGTGTGTGTATTTATGTGTCCTCCTAACCCAAGACAAGGAGATCCCAATTGATTAATCAAAAGGAGATGATCAATGCAAAAAGGAATCAACTAGTTATGGATAAGGAAGGGAGGTCTAATTATTATGAAGTGAAATAATATAATTGAATAAATCCTTAATTGAAACAAAATATTTACCTTGGAATGTAGCAGATCTGAAAAAGCCTATTTTCTGATGTCTATGTCAGGTTTCAGGAAATTCTGCAACCAGATCTGCAACAGAAACGCAGAGATGGACAAAACGCATAAATATTTTTCTTTTCTAAGTCTGGTCAATTTTGACCTCTTTGAGGGGTTCAATTGTGCCCCAAAATGTTTGACCTTGACCTACATTGCTCTGATGGAAATTCTATTCATGGATCCTAAAAGTTGGCCGAAAAGGGTATCTGAATCTGCTCTATAATTTGTTATCCTGTACCTGTACTTGCAAGAAAAATGGTTTTGTTTGTTGGGGGGAGGGGTTTTCCTTAGTCAACCCGATTTAGGAATTAACCTTAAAATTGATAGTTGAAATAGAGAATGCTAGGAAGTAGTAGAAGTAAATCTATCAATGAAGCTATGATATTCAATAGATATGCAATTGTATTTCGAATGTAAACAAGCATGTAAATATGAAAGCTTGGACTCAATATTAGAAACCATAAACCTCCATGATTGTATGCTTGGAATCCACCTTAAAGGAAGAATGAATGAATCTTGAGGATGCACAAAGGATCTTGAAGGAAGATCACACCACCATGATGGATACATCTAGGGTTTGAATGATGAATCTTGAATGCTTCAACCAAATCGCTTCAAAGTATTGAATGCTTGAATCCTTGATCTTTAATGGAGAACTTTAATGCTTGAGAGGAAGAATTGAAAACCTTGATTGAACTTTGAAAGCTTGAGAACATGTAGAATTCTTTCTTCTTACTTAGTCTTGTTCACTTGGATTCTTGCTTAGATGATGGTTAGTGCTTAGAGAAAATGAGAGGAGAAGGCTTCCTTATATACCAATCTAGGGCACATTATTATAGAGAGGCATACATAAGAGAATTAAATTCCAATTAGACCTATACCCATAGAAGTGGACCTATATTAAATATAATTTAAGATTTGTCTCTTCGAAACCCAAAACAACCGACCTGGAAGCAGGAAAATGAACTTTTGAATGACCCTTGACAGCCAAAAAAATTTCCAATTGGAAAGGGGGACCTGGGTTGAGGTCGAGGTTGACCCTGACCTAGGTCAAGGTTGAGGTTGACCTTGACCTAGGGAGTTAGAACCCCTAGAAAATGTGCCAGGTGGGATAATCAGTGTCTAGAGAGGCCCAATCAGGGTCCTAGATAGGCACAGAAGCTGGAGAGGGTACAAAAATGAGAGGAAAACATGATGATCTAAAACACCCCCTAAGGAGGGATAAATGTTCTCAACATGGAATTGCTTCCATTTTAAGACAATACATTAAGCCCCCACTTTAGTGGGAGTATGGAAATTGAACATACTCATGGTAAAGTTAGAAGAAAGACTCTGGTGGATCACAACAAGGTATAATATCACTTAGTTAAGGACATGAGCCCCCTGGATGATGGATTCTAACTCAAAATACACGCACAAGGGTACAAAAGCAAAGAGAAAATAATAATAGAAAGCATAAATGACTACATAAGCAAGACAAGAGCAACACTATAAATAACATAGCTTCATGATCTAATCCTTCTAGCATGAAAGAGAAAGAGAGAAAAGAGAGAGTGATTACCTCACCTAGTAAGATGCCCACCTTACCATGAATCACCAAGGAGGGAGAGCCCAATAGGTTCACCCATAAACTGTGCTTTGTAATTGTAATGCGTCTTCTGAAGACTTTTGGAATACCCATAGATCCACATTCTTGTATCACTATGGAATATAAAATGCATGTCTTTTCATGATTTAGCAACTTATGTGAGTTACCTTCCAAGGATTTAGCATATTTGAGTTTGAAAAATGTGTATCTCTTCGGGATTTAGCATATTTGAGTTTTAATAATGCGTATCTCTTTAGGATTTAGCAACTTATGTGCGTTACCTTCTGAGGATTTAGAATATTTCAATTGGAAAAATGCATCTCTTCAGGATTTAGCAACTTATGTGCGTTACCTTTCGAGTACTTGGAAAAAATGAAAGTAAAAATAAAAATGTGTGTCTCTTCAGGATTTAGAAACTTATGTGTGTTACCTTCTGATAATTTAGCATGTTGTAAAATGTAAACTATAGCATAAGGGAGACCCTATATATTCCCCACTCCTTATTGTGGCTACCTAATAGACAGGGTAAGGAAGAGAAAGGAGGATACCTACTTCACAAAGTAAGGAGATATCATGTTAACAACAACGTATACTATAATATTAGCAAAGAGTATTGACCCTTACATCTAAGAGCATAGATAATCGTGAAAAGGATATGTCACTTATGGAAAAAGTGTCATCAAGGAGGAAGAGATCTTATCAACAAGATTCCCACTGTAGAGGAGTGCTTAGGATAAAATATCATCTTTCAAAGAAAAATAAAGAGGGAACAAAGATTCAATCATCAAGCCCCTTGCAATAAAGAGGAATTGGAATCTTGGAATGAAGGAATCAAACTCTAACCCAAAGCAAGGGCGAGAGTTTATAAAGAACATAAATTTCACAATAAAGAAGAGGTGATGACCAAGGACAATCACCTCTCATATAAGAGGGTATCCATAGCCAAAACATAAGTATTTATAAGGAAATAATGTTGCAGAATAAAAAAATGCCACTAGGCTAAGGAAAGTAGATCCTTAGACATAGAGAAAGAAGGAAAAAACCTTGCCCTTAGGGATGAAAGAAAGGGATATACCAATAATATCAAGAAATGTTGTAAAGAGATATATTTGCAAAAAAAATGTCCTAGAAAAGATATCATGAATATTAGAAGAGAGCTATGGATGATTATGAGTGAAGGAAGTAATGTAGCATAATACAAAAACATAGAGATAGAATATAGAGAGGATAACCAATTAAGCTCAAAACAAAATACATGCTAAGAACATAATGGATCCTAGAAAAAATGGAAGAGATACCTCTTGCCCCCCAGTGAAGAGACAAGATGGAGAAAGATCTATATTATTGAAGAGCGAGGGGTATGCCCCGTATGGAAATTATGAAGAAATTGTAATACCACATGAGAGTGAGATATAATTCCTAAAATAACTCTTTCTCTAACATACATCTTCAAATGCACACAATCAGAAAGTAAATGTGTATTACTATAATGAAAAGGACATTTGTATTTGGAGAGAGCATATTTCGGCATAGATTTAAATATTCCTTTTTTATAATTCATTAACTGAACATAAACCTTCTTAGCCACATCTTGAGGAGTATCAGGGTAGTCTAAGGAAGGTGTTGGAAGGATAATATGAAGAGGAAGGCGATGATCAAAATCAACCACCTCAAGTTGAGATAGAGGAAAGCCTAGACCATGCTTATCATGTTTAGGGGATAGATGAACTGGATACTTAATACCATGTTCATTAACACCAATCCCTAAACCCTTATAACCTTGTTTAGCCACCGTATTGTATCTAGTAGTGTACATATCTTGTAAAGCTTCTACAGGAGGTGATTTTTTACAATGATCATGAGAAAATGTTGTGTAAGGCAGAATGATAGGTTTAGAATAAGTTTTGTTTCTCTTCCCTTTAATATCATCATGAATCAAATAAGAAGGGAAAGGTAAATCTAAGAATTCTTGAACATTTGCATTATGAACCATAGTTTGAGCCCCATCATGAGTGTGGGAAGGACTAGGGATAGAAGATGGAGAAATAGGAGTGGGAATATTAGGAATTGGATTAGGAAGGATAGGATTAGGATTAGGAAGATTAGGAACTAAACTAGGAATGATAGGGTTAGGATTAGGAAGATTAGAAAATGGGGTATCATCTACCAAATTCTTCACATAATCCAAAAGAGCAATAATTCCACTACAAGAATCTTTAATGAAAGTTTTGAAAGTAGGAAGACTAGTATTAGTTAATCTCAAAATAGCATAAGTGAGTGAAACATGAAGAGTAACAAACATGATGAAATTGATGATACTTTCATAAACATCATAAGTACTATAAAGAGATGCTAAAAGAAGAATAATGAGGAAAATAACAATACCCCAAAGCATCTTAAAGATCTTCATGTCGTGAATGAAATGCAATAAATGTTTTTGTATTTTTATGAGTATGTAGATTTTTTTGTATTTTAAAATGCAAGAGCATAAAAGAAAACTAATTTAATATGTATGCAAAAGCTAATCTCTAAGGAAAAGAGGCAAAGCATCTAACATCAAAAAAAGAGTTGTCTATCGTGGGTTCACCAAAATGTAAGATATATATATATATATATATATATATATATATATATATATATTTTATATATATGTGTGTGTTTATGTGTGTCCTCCTAACCCAAGACAAGGAGATCCCAATTGATTAATCGAAAGGAGACAATCAATGCAAAAACTAATCAACTAGTTATGGATAAGGAAGGGAGATCTAATTATTATGAAGTGAAACAATAGAATTGATTAAGACCTTAATTGAAATGAAATATTTACCTTGGAATCTAGAAGATCTGGAAAAACTTGTTTTTTGATGTCTGTGTCAGGTTTTGGGAAATTCTGCAACCAGATCTAGAACATAAACGTAGAGACGGACAAAACCCATAAATCTTTTCCTTTTTTGAGTCAGGTCAACCTTGACCTCTTTGGAGGGGTGCAATTATTCCCTAACAAGTTTGACCTTGACTTGCACTAATCCGATGGAAATTCTCTTTGCTGATCCCAAAAGTTGGATGAAAAGGGTATCTGAATCTGCTCTGTAATTCTCTATCATGTACCTATACCTGCAAGAAAAATGGTTTTTTTTTGGGGGGGAGGGGTTTGCCTTAGTCAAACCCTGATTTAGGAATTAACCTTGAAATCAATAATTGAAATAGAGAATTCTATCAAGTAGTAGAAGTAAATATATCAATGAAGCTATGATATTCAATAGATATGCAATTGTATTTCGAATGTAAACAAGTATGTAAATATGAAAGCTTGGAATCGATATTAGAAATCGTAAACCTCCATGATTGTATGCTTGGAATCCACCTTGAAGGAAGAATGAATGAATCTTGAGGGTGCACAAAGGATCTTGAAGAAAGGTAATACCACCATAATGGATAGATCTAGGGTTTGATTGATGAATCTTGAATGCTTGAACCAAATCCCTTCAAAGGCTTAAATGCTTGAATCCTGGATCTTTAATGGAGAACTTGAATGCTTGAGAGGAAGACTTGAAAACATTTATTTAACTTTGAAAGCTTGAGAACATGTAGAATTATTGCTTCTTACTTAGTCTTGTTCACTTGGATTCTTTCTTTGATGATGGTTAGTGCGTAGAGAAAATTAGAGGAGAAGGCTTCCTTATATACCAATCTAGGGCACAATCTTCTAGAGAGGCCTACATAGGAGCATTAAATTCCAATTAGACATATACCCCAAGAAGTGGAACTATATGAAATATAATTTAAGAGTCATCGCTTCGGAACCCAAAAAAGCTGACCAGGAAGTGGGAAAATGAACTTTTGAATGACCCCTGAAAGCTGACAAACTTTCCAATTGGAAAGGGGGACCTGGGTCAAGGTTGACCCTGACCTAGGTCAGGGTCGAGGTTGACCATGACCTAGGTCAAGGTTGAGGTCAAGCTTGACCAAGGGAGTCAGAACCCCTGGAAAATGTGCCAGGTGGGATAACCAGTGTTCGGAGAGGCCCAATTAGGGTCCTAAATAGGCACAAAAGCTGGAGAGGGTGCAAAAATGAGAGGAAAACATGATGATGGTCTAAAACACCCCCTAAGGAGGGATAAACATTCTTAACATGGAAGTGCTTCCATCTTAAGATAATACAATGGAAAATGAGAAGTAGGTTTGTATTATGGAAATGATTAAAATAAGATTAAATAAAGGATAAAGAGAACTTACAACAAATAAGGTAAAATATTACCAAGAGGTTGGACTCCCTATCCTTCTTCAAAATTTGAACACAAGGAAGAAATATAAAAGTGTTGGGGCTATTTGGAGATCTACTTCAGTCAAGTCCCTATTTTTGTGTTTCTACCTTCACAATAACTAGACAAATATGAAAAAATAGTGATATACAATCCAAATACATGATATATTAGTAAAAAATACTAATATTATGATTAATAGAGTATAATATGCTTGACAAATAGAAATGAGATGAGTGAGAAACATCCCTTTCGAGGCCATGAAGTCAAACCTTAATGGAATGAAGGCAATGTGAAAAAGGGGTGGTGATGTAAATAAGCTATCCAAAGTGAAAGAACAAGCTCAAGGAAGTATGGGGAAGTTGTATGAGAGACACAAAAATGTCTAAGAATATTGAGAGTGTGTAGTAGAAGTCCAAATTGTGAATAAGAAGGAACAAATGAGACTCCATTTGAATTAAGTTTTAAGCTATCCAGACAACTCTCAACATAAGCAAGTTGTGGTAGGAGGTGTTACACTATAGGGCCTGGAAATTTTAATTTCTCAACAACTACCTACACATATATAGATTAGTGGGATGAGTGCACACTGTGTGGATGTCTCCATGATGAAGATGCATCTTGAGTTGATCAGGCTGCATGGTAAATAATATGGATGGGAAAAGGAAAGAATGGATGGAGATATGTGGATGGTTAAGTATATTTTGTTTTGTAGTAATGTAGGAGCATCACATAATGGTAAATTACATAAGGTTCAATTTAGAACACTATAATGCTTCAAGAGTTTGAGTCCAAAAATATAATGGGTACTTGATTTATTAAAACAAATGCCCATTATTTAAATAATAAACAATGGATACTTATTTCTTAGAAAATGGGTGCTTCTGGGGTTCACTACTTAGTATGTTGGTTAAGTGGTGGTGTTTTTTTCATCCTCACCGAGGTTCAAACCTTTGTTGGGCCATTATGTTCGTGGAATTGTGCCTTCACCGATTTAATGTGCTCATGGGTTTGGGCCTCAACTTTGTAATAAGTGTTAGCACAACTGAGAGGGTGGGTGAATCCGCTATATGCCCAATTGATATAAGCTTTAAGCTTGAAACCAATTACTTAATGAAAATCTGAATATTCAAGAATAAAACCATAACACAAGTATTTTTTTTTTGAGGAAAACCCTATTAAGGGAAAAACCCTGGTGGGAATTAACACCAACAAATAATGCACTAGAAATATTATATCCCTTATAGGAGATCTATCCCTATTAGGAGCTAATAATTACATCCAGTAAAAACTCCTTTTTAGAGGAAAGAGCCTGTTAGAATTCCTTTCAACCCTGTTAGGATTTGAATGAAATGTGGAGCTCACTACCCAAGCACACTGCTCAAATGTGAAGGTTAAATTGACTTTATGGATCCACCATCCAAACATAAGTATAGAAGTATACTTATAACAATGAACTGATTGATATAAAATTTATTTGCCTATACAGTTCCAATGAAGTGCATTATAATTATAATCAATGGTCTATATCAATAGAACTTTCATCCACATGCTCCCAGTATTCACACACACCCTTTTACATCAAAACATTACTTTCCTTTATACATGATACAAAAGCAATTAGGTTGTCTTGTTAATACTTCCCCAATGCACAAATAATTACATAGACCCTTGCTAAGATACACATGGTACCTTAAACAAGTAAACATCAAATACAAATCATCAATTATCCATAGAGATTCATAAACCACACTCACCATCTATTACATGTCTTACACCTCAGTAGTTGGCAACACATAGGTCTTTGCAAGACCACGTGCCATAGATGATGTCAACAGAAATCAACCTTGAAGTACTATGGATCTTGATTTGATTAGCTAGCCCCTTGCATGGTAACCACATGTGAGAAAATTTAGTGGCCATATAATCATTCAATCACCTAGTCTAGTCTCTATCTAGGATAAAGCCATGATGATTTTACATGTCCACAACTGATATGTGAATGATTTGTTCCATCCTGTTATCAGAAGCTAATTGCATGTGGATGTTTTTGAGCTCACCTACCACCACTATTTCAGTTTTGTCTAATTGAGTGACTCTCTTGTTTGAATTTGTGGGGACAAGTCCTAATGACCTACAGACAGCCAGGGGCATAACATTATTGGATGCTCCTAAATCTATCAGACAATTATGTAGTAACTTTTTGAATATTCTTATTGATAGCAAAAAGGGCGCTGGCTCATCTTTCCCTTGATAGAATACCACTGGGATTTTGAATCCAGTCTTAAGAGTTTTCTTTGTCTCAATTGATTGAGCTGACTCTTCTATCCTTGTTTCTTTACTTCCCTCGAAAACATCTTCGCAAAAATTTACCTTTTTACTTTGGGTTTCTACACTATTAGCTACATAAATTCATTGTGGCACCTACTGATTGTTGAAGGCCTCAAGATCTCCATATGAAATACCCTGAGTTGGGCTCATCTTTTGAATCACATTCACTACATTGTGAGGTGGTCTATTTCTAGTTTTGGGAACTTGAGCTTGGGGTCCATGACTTTTGTTATCCTTTAGGCTATTGAGGAAAACATCTCTAATCTCTTTCACTCTCATCAACTCAAACAATGGTAGATTAAATTTAATCTTCTTCATTTCTTCAGTTATGATTTGTCCTAACTTCCTCAACTCTTCACTACTTGTGGGATTAGTAGATACATTCTCTTTATTAGTACCTTGATTTCCATGCACACCTTGTGGAGCACTAGCATTTTGACCCCTATTATTGTTGTTGGCTTGTCTATACTCAGGACCATCCTTCAGATAATTTGGAACATTGCTAGAATTTGGGTGTGGAGGTGTATTGAAGTTATTTGGTGGAATGGAGGAATTCAAAGGCTCATCATTCCTTCTATTACCTCTTTGGTCAATCCTTGTTGGATTTCCTTGCAACTATTGGAATGTTTGAACTTCACTGGTACCTTGGACAAGGACACTATTGTTTAATGGCAAGAAAAAATATATGGATTCCTTCATTGGTTCACTCAGATCAGGTGGTACATCTACTGGACCATTTGCTGATGCTGGTGGAAATCTTCCCTCATGTTCCTCATAAGATTCAAATTTAGGAGGGAAAGAAAATTCTTTTAAAGTTAAGAATTGATTGTATCTTGGGGAAGGTACTACCTCATATCCAGTAATCGGAGTATCATCCTGATTGATCGGCTCATCTTACACCTTTGGAAAAGGTTTGATTCCTTGTTAAACTCAACATATTGTAATTTTGAATGTTGGTTTGTCTCATTGAATCTACAATATTTGGACAGTGCTGACTTTGCCAAGAATATCGTTTCAATTGGTATGTTCTCTCAAGTGGGTAGGTTTTTGAGTTGTGACACCAAATTACCATTATTTGGGTTGGTATTCCATGTGTTTCTTTGATTGTTTTTGTTTTCTTGATTGCTAGATTGAGCACCTCCTTGATATTTTCATTGATACACACCATCTGGGTTATTCCTTTGGTAACCACCATATTGATTGCTTCTTTGGTAATTGTTATCTTGATTGCTTCTTTGGTAATTGCCTTGATAACTACCTTGGTAATTTCCATGATGTCCTTGAAAGTTCCTTTGTGTACTCTAAAGATGGTTATTTTGATTCTTTAAGTATGTGACCTCAGTGGAGAGCTTCTTCACTTGCTCGACTAACTCTTTAATCTCATCTTTCTCCTCTGGTGTGTTATTGCATATGTACTTGCACCTTGAAGATATATTGTCATTATTGGAGGTGCTTGAGATAAGGGAGCTTCAAGATGCACCACGAGTCGATTTGAGGGATTTTGATATGTAGGCCATGGACCTTGAGTAATTATAGCTACTGACCCTGATATATTTTGTTTCATTTGATTTTCTACCTCCATCGCTCTAACATATGCCTCATTCAAAATTGTTGGTTCAGGATGAGAGATTCTTGTGAACATAGATGTCTGGAAATCTAAGGCATTGTAATGCATCTCCATGGTGCCTGCAACCTGCATAGTCTAAGGAGATTTCAACCAAGTGTATACTCTATGAAAATGATGGTTGAAAGAACTGATTGACTCTTGATCTTGCCTTCTAATATCTATGAACATCTTGTACAAGTCCAATGGGGTGATGAGAATACCAAACTTTTCCACGAATGCATATTTCAACTGAATCCACCCAGTTATAGACGAAGTTGGAAAATGTAAAAACCAGTAGAAGGCTTCTTCTCCCAAAGAATGATTGAAGATCTTGTATGTCATAACCTCATGTTTAATTCTCCTATTGCATAATGCATCTTCAAAATCCTTGATATGCTCCTCTGATGTACGATTGGGATCATTTACTTGAAACTTAGAAGAGAAGTGCTCTGGATTCTTGGGAAAATCATAATATTAATTAAATGTAAGAGGTGAGGCATTGTTTTTAATCCATGGTGGATGTGCCATAATTACTTGAGCTTGTTTAATTGGTATTATTTGAGTAACTTGAGCCTGGGTGACTTGAATTTAGGGAACTCTAACTGGACTGCTGGAAGAACTTTCCCAATTTGTAGTGTTAGCTACCAAATGATTTCTCCCTTTCTTTTGGAATTACAACCCTTCCAAATATTCCTATTGATTTGGAGTTGATCTCAATACTCTTTTCCTTCTTTCCGACTATAATCTTTTGAATCTTTCCAGAGAGAAAGATCCAATCTTCCTATCAAAATTTGTTAATTTTGATCCTCTCCAACACTTGATCTGGATAACTCTTGCGCTTTCCTTTCTCTCTCAAGAATCCTTTGAATTTATATTTTTCATTCCAATATTTTCTATATTATCCTTTCAATTTCTTATGCCTTCCTTTCTTCCTGGTTCAACACGCCAACAATATCCAGGTACTCTCTATTGTCTCTTCTACCTTCCAAAGAGGTCGTGTGCAATGTAGCTACAATATGATCTTGAAGTGTACCCCAAGATGCTTTAGGCTATTGAGATCTAGGAAGAACCATATTTCATCATCTTGAATTCCTCCTTTTTTTCTCTCTCAAATAATTTTGAGCTTCTCTCTCAATTCTTTCGGCTTTTTCTCTTCATGATCTATGACTTCTGCAATACGTAGATACTGGCTCTCACTCATCTTTTGGTCCAAAAAGGCAATATGAAATGTCAAGAAGATATCACTTTAACATGTTTCCTAATTATCTCTAGGATTTTGAGGTCTGGGAAGGACCATCCTTTTCCATTCCCCAATTCTATCTCTATTTCTCTAACCTTTCTTGGACTTCCCTTTCAATTTTTTGAGCCTTCTCTTCTTCTTCATGACCACTTATCCTTTGGTGAAACGTGAAAGAATAAAATGTTAGGATGATATTTTCTTGGAATGATTCCCAATTCTCTTTAGGCTATTTTGGATGTGAGAGTACCATTCTTCACCATTCTTGACTATTGACTATTTCTCAAGAAAATTCCAATCAAGCCCTCCTTCTAGCGCCAATTTTTGTTGATGAGAGTTTTGTTCCACTTACATAACATGCAGGATTGGACACTCAACACTTCAAGGGGAAACGTCAAACATTAAACCCTCTCTTGAAAAAATTCATATCCCATGCTAAGATTTTTAATTCAAGATCATGGAATGAATCCAAGGTTTTTACAACTTGTGGATAACTAGCTCAGCTGAAATGACGTGATTTGTTGGTTAATCACTTAGGGGGACTTACGCTATTTTATAAATAGGTAATCACAATTAGTTATGCAATGTATACTCAAATAACTCTCTCAAATTCACTTCGCAAATCTCTTAAAGTACTTCTACTATTTCTAACTATCAATGGAAGGATCAACGGATGGACTAGGAATCTACTAAATGAAATCTTGTCAGCAACCTCAACCTCACTTAGTGCAAAGATTCAAGGGATCTCAAATGGTTTTCATATAAACATCTTCCCCTTAATCCATCTTGGAAGTACAAAATAATGATCCAACATTAATTGAACTTAAGCACATTGACTAGCTTACCACACAAGGCTTCCCTACAATCAACAAGAAGGCTAGTGGCCTACTATACTTGAGTCAATCCAATAAAAAATCCACCAATACTTACATGCATTCTACAATCTATCTCTACTATTACTCTAACAACCTGAAATGAAAATCCTATCTTAATCATGGAAGAAGAGTACCATGAAATAACACAATATTGATCAAACTTAATCACCATACAAAACAAAACAATGACAAGTAGAGAAATTTTGATATTATATTAGAAACAATTTTCTCCAACCACCCTTGCAAATGAAATGAGAAAGCCTTTATATAGGGGCTTCAAGTACAATGTATGGCCAAGATTAAATCAAAATTTATGGCCATTATTAATCCACATAAGCCCTGATTAGGGCTTCATAACCATGTATTACAATTATTAAATGCTCACCCAATTAAATTCAAGCACCACCATGTGTTCCAATAGGAAAATTAGATTCATTTTATGGGCCTATGAGAAAATTCAAATTCATAACAACTGGATAAGGATCACTAACACATGGACCAATGAGAAGAGAGAACTTGTAGATAAAGCCACCACCTTCCAGAATAGTAGGAAAATTTGAAAGCAATCATAGACCAATCAAAAAAGGGCACATGGGACTACACCGATTGGCACCAAATGGGCCAATCAAAGTAAGGCATTTATTAACAAACCAATGAGAAAAATCAAGACCATGTGGATCTATGCCACCTCATCATCTTGGGAATTTCTTCCCTCACCCTCAATTATCTTTTTACATTCAACGAACCTAGACACAATCTCATTAATCATTCCCATGGGGACACTTGGAATTAATCCCAGTCTATACTCATATTAATTCACCTCACTAGTATAAGTAGGAAAAAAATTCTTCTAATCTATTGTGTTATACCAAGTCATGAAGCCTACAAATTTTGTAACTGCATCCAATTGTCCAAGCATAGTCAGGTTTCTCTCCACAGATCTAATTTCTTTCAATTTCTTTTGAAGTTCTTCCATAATTAACCTTTGATTGGCATCTGTCTCTAAGTGAAACATAGATCCCACTTATCCGAGTATCTCACTTCTAGTCCTCAAAATGGCATCCCTTGTGACCAAACAATGAGGCTTCAACTATCCAACCACATCATTCTTATGAGTAACTACCTGATTCCATGCCATGAAGTCAACCTCTTGTCCCCTTTTCACCACTTGTTCCTTGATCAAAGTATGCAATGGAACCTCCATGAGAACCCGTAAATGAGAGAATATCTCATCCTGCCCTGCTGAAAAATCTCCACAAAGTCTCAATATCCTCTAAGTTTTCTCATGAAGGGAAAGTATGGTATCATAAGTCCTCATAAACTTCTTGATAAATATACTTTCTTCCTCACATATCGATGTCACCCATCTCTTTGCTTCATGTCCTACAATTCCAATTCCTTCAAGTCCTATTATATTTCCAGTTGAATCTGGGTTGGCCCGTTGAAGAGGGTTCATTATTTGTCTAATATTCTCCCTGAACTTCATGTTCTCTTCTTTGTATTTTCTCTTCTTTTACACTTCCTTTTTGATTCGGTCCTCCAAAGCCTAGATGGAACTTTGGGCCTCCTCAACTTCCTGTTTCCTAGTTTCTTGCCCCAACTCGTACTCTTCTATGTCATACTCTTCTAGCTCAATTTCTTCCCTTGTCTTTTGCGCCTTCAGGAATGCCACCTATGTATTGCATGTTCCTGAAGCATCCTTGGTGATATGGTAGAATTTCCTAGCTCGTGCCTTTCCCTTCTCACTATTATCTCTTCTAACTATTTCCTCCAAACTGTCAACTTGTTGCTCCACTGTAACTTGCTTTATCATTCTATCCCACAACCAAACATGTGTTGTTATCACTCCAAGTTCATCCTCAACCCTTTCCTAATTTTGGTTGTGCTCTTCAACCTCTTGATTTTGGTTATTTTCAAGATTTTCCTTTTATAATATAAATTAATATAGGTAAATACATGTATATTTTTTATTAACTTGTGTATCAAATTTATGTTTTTGACAATTTAATGTCATTTGTAATTAATTCTATTTTTTTTTCTTTATTTTCAATTGTGCTAAACTTTTAATAGCTAGCAATGTCATATTGGTGTGCAATAGGTATGTCGAAGAAGTGTGGAAGGTCAATTTAGATAAAATTTTGGTCTATTTTTTTGTATACATTTGTGTATTACATGAGGTGAATTAGTAGCTCATTTAGAAAATTAATTTGTTTTCAAAATAAAGGTCTCAATAGAAAAGTGGTATCCTAAAACAAACTATGAATCTTCTTGTAAGGATCCAAGTGTGGCTAACACTAAACCTCTAAATGAATATGGTAATTGTGTTCCATTTGAAATAGGATCATGTTATGCTTGCAATAGGGTGGGAGTGAGAGGGAGGAAGAGATGGGGATAAAAAAAGGGAGATATACAAGGGTGGAGAACAGGACATGGAAAAAGGCAAGGAGATAGGGTTAGAGATAGAAATGGAAGAGATACATGTATAAAGTGGGAGAGAGTGAGATAGTATAAGGGAGGGAGAGATATAAATACAAACATAGAGGTAGGAAATGATATACAAAGAGTGGTAGGAAAAGGGAGAGAAAGAACGGTAAATATAGATCATGGGATAGAGA
Source organism: Thuja plicata (assembly GCA_018584345.1). Classification (NCBI taxonomy): domain Eukaryota; kingdom Viridiplantae; phylum Streptophyta; class Pinopsida; order Cupressales; family Cupressaceae; genus Thuja; species Thuja plicata. Next base: position 4,828,301 of record MU227244.1, read on the forward strand.
CAAATGGAGAGATAGAAGTGGAAATATGGAAAGATAAAGATGTAGAGTCAAAAATAAATGAATAAAGAGGTTTAAGAAGAGGGAGAAATTGATGGATAGAAAGAGGGAGACATGTATAGAGAGAGAGAGAGGATGAGAGAGGAAGATAGAGATAGAGATGAATATAAAGCTAGAGAGGGAGATATAGACAAATAGATAAAGATAGAGAGAGTTAGAAGGAGAGAAAAAGATATAGAGAGATAATTGAGATCGATTTTGGTATATTACATTATTAAAGGTTAGGTACAAGTTAGTTAAGATTAATAAATGCATTACTAGTTACATTGTTGGTTAGGAAGTTACATTCACACAAATAGTTTTCATAAGGGAAATAATTTCTTTAAATAGTCAGTCATCTGTAATGTAAAATAATCAAGTTTTATCCAAATGAATAAATCAAACATTCACCTTTTTATTTCGCATTTGCTATCATAGGATGTAATGTTTTTGTGCTTGTATTTGCAACATTGCTACAATCAAAGGTGTAGCTGTACACCAAGTTCAAAAATTTAAATAGGTTATAAATGATGACAAGCTCAATGGTAGTGATGGAATATAGGTGGCTGGAATAGACATCTATATAGGAAAAATAACAATAAAATTAGAGTGAGCTACAAATTAAAGATGAATTTTCACCCTTCAAAAACATGTGGAATAAAAGATAGAGGTGGTATTAGTTGAGGTGTGAGCATTATTTTTCTATTTTTTATTTCTATCAACATGTTGTAGAGAAGATAAATTTCAAGGATATATTATTAACCGCTATGGAATACCTAGTGAAGTAGAGAATTATTAGGGAACTTTTTAGTGTTGAAAATTTCAAACTAGCATGAGAAGGAACACACAATATTTTATCCACACTACATTTATGTTGTTCACATTAAAATTTCACAAAACTTAATTAAAAGATGGAGAGTGTTTGTACTTTTTTAAGGTATAGTGTAAAAATCAAAGTGATGTGATCATGTTTTATGTAGTATTTGTAAACCTTGTTGTTAATGAAGTATTACCAATGTGTCAAGAGACCATGTTACTGACATGAGAGGGCTATGATTGCAAAAATGATCAAAGTTGTACATGGTAATGTTAATGTATTATCTAGCATGTGGATTGACTATAAATCTTGCTATGACCAATATAAGTTTTGGGTGTTTAAGGTTTTTTGAGATGTTGGAAGATGTTGATGATAACATAAATTTTTTGTAGAAAGAGATTATATTGTTGTATGCATTGTGTGAAGAGGACCAAGATGCAAGGTGTAGAAACAAAAAATGTTGACATGTGTATCAATTGAAGGTGGGCCTATCATAGGGAAACTTTGTGGAGGAATAAAGCATGAGATAGTAAGGAGAATTATTTTTTTCTATGAAGCATTTCAAATGAGTTTTACACTTTTCATCTTGGTGAGTGTTGTTTAAGGATTGCATTAAAAACATAAATAATCTCGTAAGCTAATATTCCCCAGGAAAAATTATGGTTAACATCCACAACACCTAGAGTAAGATACTTTATGATAATGGTAATTAATTTTATTGGAAGATTATGCCTAATATCTTGATAAGATTGATTTGATTTAGCATTGAGAAATTTATTTTGAGAAAGGTTGGAAATATGAGGGTTTAGTCATCATTTGTGATAAGAGAGGTTTCAAACAAACTTTTTAAAATATTTAAAGTTATGTATTATTAGCCAATATTGACACCTTGGTTTATGCGCTAAAGTGATAATAAAATAAGAGTGTGTCTAATATTTTGAGGAATAAAGTATATTTGTGAATGAGTCCATCATTAATTAATATTTCTTTCATCATGGCTACACATATATCAAACATTGGTTGTGCTTTTAGAGGCATCTTTTCTCAAAAAGGCACAAATTTTAAAATCTCACTTGAAACATGAAATGGATAAAACATAATAAGATCATATCAAAGGCTAGAGAAAATAGGGGCAAGATATTTTTTATCAGCCTAAGATATCTTCCCTTTCTTAGGGGTGATTTGTTTCATGAGAAGCACCAAATTTGTGTCCCTAAAGAAAAGAGTAGACTTGGCATTATGTGTTCCTTTAAGGAGAAAGTGAGCGAGAAATATTTTGATGATTTTTTGAGAACTTGAGGACACATTAGACACACTTGAAGGAGACATGTACTTTTAGAGGTAAGGTGTTTCATGTGTAGATGTTTGGTTGGTGATATATGAAATAGAGAAGAGGTTATTTTCATAGCACTTGAGGAGGTATTTGACACACTTAGAGGAGATGTGGAATTTTAGAAGAAAGGCATCTCATGTGAAACACTAGAGGAGGCATAAGAAAAACTCAAAGAAGATGTATAATTTTAGAGGAAATTTCTCTCATTGTGCATGGAGGGTGGGAACATTTTTATGTTAGATCTCATGTTGTATATATGGTTTTAGGTTTAAAAATTAGGAAATCAAGTGATGTGGTTCTTTTTGAATTTACTGAGTGAGTGAGGAGGATTGGTGAAGGCACTTCATCAAATTATCTAGAAGTGTTGGGTTCAACTCTTGTAATATTCAACTCTTTTTTGAATTAATGTAATAAGGGGAGAATGTTTTTGATTAGGGGAAAAAGGTTTTGAAGGGATTACAAATCCTTTAACATTTTTTTTGAGCGGGATCTAGAACCCAACATCAACAAACATCTACATAAGGTAAAATAATTCTGAATAGAAGCTAACCATTTTTTGAAAAATAATAACCTAGAACATGGATGATTTTAGTGGCAAATATTTGCCATTTGGTGAATGTCTCATGCCGGCGACCAAGGATTTGGAGAATTATATATGTATATTGGGTTGACCGTGTCTCCTAAACTTTATAAATATTGGGTTGAATACCTAGGCCCATCACCCATTGGTTTATGTAATTTCATCCTTTTCTTTCACAATATCACATATCGAATCTAATTTTTGGACATGGTAAATTGAAATATTTCGCTTACAATTTTCAAAGCTTGTCTTAATTGATGACCCATATTCGCCAATGGTCTTATAAAGCTATATTTAGAGGAGGTTAAGTATATAGATATTCCATATGACATGTGTCTCTATCTAGAGACTTTCTATGAAACTTTGTAGCTTTTAAAACTTTCACACGTAATACAGTTTACACGTGTTTCTATTCTAGAGACTTTTGGTGGAATCTTTGCATCCTTTAGGACTTTGGCCTAAAATAGAATTCATGCCATTTATTTCAGATCATCCAAGGGTTAAAAATAAGTGTCTTGGGAGAACTTCCCCCAAACCCTCGTTGAATAATTTGGGGGAGGGGGGTAATTGCACTAATAAAATCAAAAAATTTAACCTTCGAGACTGATAATTGATTAAGTGATTTTCTTCAATAATGAATGATTTGGTAGAATTTTCATAAGATTGAAATACATTCGCCAGTAAAATTAATATTTTATCCTTTAAAATTAAAAAAATTCACCAATAATATTATTTTTTTCCTCCTAAAATAGTGTAGGATTCACCACGATTTTACATATTTTCCTAAGGGAGGGTTTCTTAAATTTATCCCTGGCCTAGAATAATATCATCGAAGAAAGCACAAACTGGAATGTCAATAGGATAACCCTTATAAATCATATAATGGGGTTTTGAAAGACACCCTTAACCATTAAAAACAACAAACCAAGGGATTTACAAGGCACCCATAACCTGATAATGCATAGTTTTTAACAAGTCTCCCACAACCTTTAAACGCAAAAACAACAAGGCAAGATTCAAAGAGCAGTTCAAAATCAATAATACCTTCCAAGAAATTGTAGGCAGGAAGAAGAAGTAGGGGTTCTAACCGGCTCCCCAAACCAAATAGGAAACATGGGTTTTTTCTAGGCACCCAAAACCTAAACATTAGGTTTTAATAAGCTTCCCAAAACCTACAAAATGCATAGACATAGAGATGAACCTTCAAATGTAGTTTAAACATAGCTGAACCTCTGAGAAAATTAAATCTAGGAAGATAGAAAAGGAAGATAAATCCATATGAAATTCCAACACCTAAAACTATCCTACTTCCATGCAACTAACATAAAGTATCAACCGCATACATCAGCAGTCAACCTCTCCCAGCTATCAAATCCCCACCTCCATAGGAGACGTTGTCACCTCAATAGAAAACATGAGAGAGGAGGAATGACATAATAAAAGCCAAATACATAGCATAGATACATGACTAATTCCCACCTAAATAGGAGAACAGGGTGCCAGCAAGAAGTTGAGTCTACTTTTTGGCCAAAAAGTGGAACTGTTTTTCCTTTTTTTCAAATTTGTCCTATTTGACCTAAAGATTTGAGGCACTTAGACATGAAATCTTCCAAAAAGTCAATAATATAAAATTTTAGGATTCAAAATCTACTTTCCAAATATGTTATTTTTTAAAATACCCAGATGATAAATTTTAAATTTCAATAGGGATTACTAAAACCCTCATTTTAAAAGTCACTCATTTAGGACTATACCATGCGTGTGTACGACAAGTGAAATCTGACTCAAATGAAACTATTTATCTAAACCCTTTTGGGAAATGGTAACAAACACATTTAAGATTAATGCGAATATTTTTCCATATTTTTATGTTAAATATATTTTTTTAATTAATTATATATTGGGCTCATCGTTGTTTATAAAACCTCGTGTGTACGACAAGCATAATTTGCCCTAAACATATGATTTTTTAAATTTTTTTTAAAATGTATAGAATTATGTGCAGTTTGATGTCATATAATTTATTTTTCAATAAACTTTAAAATAAAAAAATTATTAAAATTACAAAAATGCTTGTATTCTCTTTTCTATAGACCTATTTTAGTACAAAATGATTGAAAATATAAACATTAATCAAATTTAATTAAAAATTACATATGATGAATCTTCATTGTCTTATCTATACTGGGTTTTTTTTTTCGTAAAAAAATTCCTCAGAAAACCCAATCCAATTTGAGGCCAAAGTGAGTTTTGTGAATGCATATGGACATGGCCTTCAACATTGAGGTCAAACCAGATCCAAAGCCAAGGGTCGGTTGACCAAGCCTTTCCCAAAGCTAAACTCGAACCACTTTTGGTGGGGAAAATTTAAATTTTAGAACACATGGTCACGTTATAACACATGATGAAGTTTTAAAAATGAAACATCACCCTGTTTCATAATGTCACTCCGTCTCATATTTGACCATTTTTATTAAATCTGCTATGTTTTTTACTGCATCAGCAATCTTGTACTCAAAGTACAGTCGACAACGATCGAATGTGCAGGTTTTGGATAGTTTTTGGATTGTTTATTGACTATTATATTCTCCTTTTGAAGGCATCAATCATTGGGAGCACATTGAACAATTTTTTGCAAGTTTAAACTATTGAAGACACTCTTGTGATTGATTTCAATTATTAATCATGGGATGTAAACAATGTCAAAAGAAGAAACAAAGGAGGGTTATGACTGATGAGGAAATTCAATTGGAGAAAGAGAAAGAGGCTAAATGTCAAAGAGATAAAAGAATGAGGATGCGCGAAATAAATAGCAATGAAGCTTCTGGATCCACAACAATTGAAGAGTCAAACATTAAAGATACCATGAGAGATATAATGGATATAGAAGATGAAAATATGAAAGAGGCAAATGCAAGCATGTCGTTGAATACACCTTGTAGTGATGTTTTGAGTACGTCTTTGACTTCAACATTGAATGATACTCAACCTATCATAATAGATGATAATATGTATAGAGAAATATTAATTGCATATTCTAGGGATGAAATTGAATCAATGAGGCCTAATTTCATATTTTTCAAATGAGAGAATTTGCAAATGAAAATCCACCTATTTTTGTTGAAAATGAAGAGCCTTTTGTTGTTGCGAACGAAAATATCCCTAATTTTGTTGAAAATCAAAATCATTGTGTTGATGCAAATGAAAATCCTCATAATGTTCATGCAAATGAAAATCCTCCTAATGTCGGTGGAAATGAAAATCCTTTTGTTGATGCTAATGAAAATCCTCCTAATGTTGATGCAAATGAAAATCTTCCTAATGTTGATGCAAAGAGCAATGAAATTCCTTTCCTAAATGAAAATGAAAAATACTTTTTGCATATTGAAAGTAATATTTTGAATGGTCTTTCTGGTATGCTTTCTTCGAGGCAGATAGAAAAGTATACTAATAAAATATACAAAGAATTTTTCTATCAGAAAAAAATCAACATTTCAATGTCAACTTGTGATTCAATTGATGAGAATGTGGAAAATGAGAAAAGTAATGAAAATACTAGGCATTAAAGTGAAACAAAATATGAAAGATTCATCTGTTAAACATGTTATATCTATT